>JARHVA010001199.1:3477500-3625000 GCA_037957365.1 Torreya grandis
TGTGAAGATGCCCCTTTGAGTGGTTGTCTAGGAAATCATATGAATGCTCAAAATTATTTAAGGGAAGATAAATAGATGGAGGGAATGATTCCCTTTAATAAAGGAGATACTTGTCTCGGTAAATTTTTTTCAACATTGTATGGATTTCATGTAAAATTATTTTACCCTATCAAATCAAATCTAGAGAATATATTTACAAAAATAATATTTATCTTATATAGACTTCACGTTTGGATGGTGCTTCAAGAATTAGGGTTCACAAGAGTGAATTTGTGAATGATATATCCTGAATATGGTAAGATACAAGGCATTAAAAAAAGTTCTGCTTGAAGTGTGATAAAATTTATAGTTTCAAGAATTGATATATATATATATATATATATATATATATATATATATATATATATATATCACTTTGATTAAATAATTATAAATAGTTTGGATGATAAGAGTTTGAAATGGGAAATGAGAGGATAAAAATGGGGGTTGGAGGTAGTTGTGCATGGTGAAATGTGCCTTAATTTATAGTGTGAAATTTAGAATTTAAAACTAACAAGACAACATTTAATGCAATCATTCATAAAATACACTAACCTCTTGATAGAGTAGCAAAAATAAAATAAAACTAACCAATGAAATACTTACAACACATGAAATGTGTTTTCATCACCTTATCCATTGTGTGATCAAAGGTATATTTAATCTTTCTTGATTTATGTGGATGCTCAAATATTATACAAAAAAGTGTAATTGGGTAGTGTGTGGTTGAAAATTTATATGATCTCAATGGATTCACATATATAATTCAAGATTTTTGATAGTTTGAAGGCAGATAATTTGAGTGAATAACTATACATAAATATATAGGCTTGAAGGTGGTAATATGGATAGTTGAGGATAATACAATTTTTTTAATTATTAAAATAATAAATAGTTGGATTTGAATCCTCATCCCAATGGATGATTACTAATTCCCACGTGTTTAGAAGAATGGGGAGAGTTGGTAGTTGAGTGACTCAACATGAATGGGTCAAGATAGTTGAAAAGTCAAGGGATGACTCACAAATTAATTTAAATATTCTAAGATGACTCATGAGGTGGTTAATGAAGTTGAGGAATATGGTTGGATGAGTTTAAATCTAGTTGAGACAAATGTGGAGGATGTCTAGATGAGGTGGACAATCCAAATTTTTTTATTAATTTTGAAAGGAAAAGGTGTGCATGATTTAATTCCTTCATTATGAATATATCAATTATTTTAAATTTGGAGGGAAATGATTTTAATATTAATTCAAATTAGGGATGGTGAAAAGTTAGAATGACAAAGTTAATTTTGACACTAAATGGTCAAATTTAAGGTCTACAACAACTACATAATATTTTATTGGACATTTTTTGAATAACTATGAATAAATATAGAACCTTTAAATCATATTAAGTCTCATAAAGAATAATTTAAATGTTGATAATGAACCTAATAATTTTGAAACACTACTTATTTATTTATTTATTTATTTATATTTAAATTCTATAGGATTGTGTATAGGTACACATGTGCACACACATACCCACATAGACACACCCATGCACGTGTACACACACACACACACACACACACACACACACACACACACACACACACACACACACACACACACACACACACACACACACACACACACACACACACACACACACACACACACACACACACACACACACACACACACACACACACACACACACTTACACACACTTCATTAACTCAATTTGAGAACTTGTTTACATGTAATTTGATAAAATAAAAGAGGGAAAACCAAAAATCATGGGTAAACACATTGAAAAGAGGATGAATAATTGTAAAATGCCCACCTAGGTAAATATTTTATAATATGTAAGGAATTGATTATGATAGGGTCGAAATATGTGGATTCATGATTGTGTTTTAGGCATAATAATGATATATGAATGGTAAGGAATATTTAAATCACATAGGATAGATAAAATATAATAATAGGAAAAAATGCCACCCAAAGAAGAGAGGAGAGGAAAATACATAAGGAACAAGGTGCCAATAAGTACCATATTTGAACCAATAATCCATATTGATAAAACCATGTTAAAATTTTGAAAATATACACCTTTCATTGAAATTAGGTGTTTACATTTCCATGCTTAGATTAACTTATTCTTGTGAGTATATTTTTCTCTTTACATGATTTTTTCCTTTATTGAAAACACATGGTTACAATTACATATGACCCTTAGATTAGATACCCCTTAGTTATCACCTAATGGTATTAACATTTATTTTATTATTTTAGTTCATTCCTTTTATGTCTTGGATCTAGGTAGGTTTTTTCTCACAATATTCTTGTGTATATTGTGATAAAATAATTGTGATCTTCATTTTACACACAATTTATTTTTATCCATGTACCAATTTATGGAACAAAGTATTATATGTGTCTTAGATATAGTATGGTATTATAAATTTTAATATATTATAATATCCTTATAAATTTGCACATATTTAGCCTACATACATTCTAGTGAACCTAATGTGAATCTTGTATACACACAATAATTTTAAACTTTATCATTTATTGATGTTTTCTCTCTTGTAGGAACCTATTGATTTTTAATCTCTTTGAGTTAACACATTAAAGGGTATATTAGGAAATGGGTGCATGGAATATTAGTGCTTCACAAGATTCTTGGTCAATACTAACATTACCTAAACCCATTACAAACCCACTTAACTAACTCCACTAGAAATACAAATGCTATTCACACATTTCCCTAAACATTAATCCTTTAAAATATCCATTAAATTAGCAAGTATCACATTTTACTACTAAGTTATCTAGACTAATTTTGTTATAAAAGATTAAGTGCATGTTATAGAAATAAGTTAGCTTGGTCAACTTAACTCAAGGCCAAACAATAACTTTTTATAACTAATTAGATTGAGTTTACTGATCTTGTCAAATAAATTTTTATAAAGGTTAAGGCTTATCCATTGCTATAAATAAAAGAATTATTTCAATCCAATAGAGAGGAACATTCATTTTCACATCATTACGATTCATAATTTTGCTAAATATGCATTTGAAGGAGCCATTTCTTAGGGTTTTCTTTGGAGAGAATATTACTTTTATTGTGGGAAGTCTTGGATGAAAAGTAGGATTATTTTATCCTATAGTTAATTTATATAGTGTGATCCTTACAAATACATAATAACCTATTACAAATCACCATTGACCAAGATAGATATTGAGACTTCATAAGTTCACCCAAGGTAAGTATTCCTAATTCTTGTTATTTTATTTTATAAATAAATATTGTATAATTAATATGCATTATGAATGTATAAATCCTTGCTTAGATTACTTATATTCTTAAAATTAGTATAGATATAGTGTTTTCTTTTTTTGACATCTCTAATTTTAGGTGATGTAGGCCCCCAATTTCCTACCATTATCCCTTGATTATTTATTTATGTTTAACCATCCCACTTTGGATGACATGCTTTGGTGAGAACTAGATTAGTTTTAATTTATGTACTTAGACTTAGTTAGGGTTATCACATAATGGCATTCTTATAGAGGCTTTAAAACCCTCTACTTTGGTGTTGTGTGTTAAGATATCCCTTATTTAGGTTTAGTGGATCTAATTTGATCATGATCCTAATATAAACATATATTTTAATGGATGTTAGTTGATTCATTATCTGATCTTATATTTACCAAGTCACATAAGCTATAGATCTATCTTAATTTATTATTTACATTTTGGTGAACTTAACATGAATCGAACTCTTGTATATTTTTAATTTTTCATTTATAGTCAACTAGATTAGGCTAGTTGATCTATTATTAACCTACATCTATAGATTCAGGATCCACAATCAACTAGATCACTCTAGTAGATCTTGTTTTGTCCTATATTAGTAGTTTTTATCTATAAATCCATCTAGATTAGGCTAGTTTATCTAGTTTTTTTTTTATGTTTTGCAAATCTAGGATTTATAGTCAACTTGATCATACTAGTTGATCTCACTTGATTTTAAAAATTTTGAAGTTTTATTTTCAAAATGAGTTGCACTAATTAACTCATTTGTTTTCCTATTTTCTATATTGCTCACTTACAATTAACTAGATCAAGTTGGTCGATCTAGCTTAGTTTAGTAGTTTTTCATTTTCAACTTTAAGTAGTCTAGATTAGGCTATTTCACATAGTTTTATTTTAACACTTTTAGTTTTTATATTTACAAAAAAAAAAACATGTTTGATCATATTTAACCTATTTTTTTTTTTTACATTTTTACCTCTACCAAACTCAATCATATCTAAAAAATATAGTTGATGATCATATTTTTATCGTTTTTAGTGAGCCAACTAAATCATCGTAGCTAATCTAGTTATATTTTCTAGGTTAACTTTAAAAAAAGTTGTTTTTCCATTTTGTCAATTAATTTAACTTTTCATTTATATATTTTAGCAAAATTATTCAATATTTTAAATTCTAAATTGTCTTTACCAACTTTTTAGTTCTATAAAATTATTTTAAATAGTTAAATAAGTAATCCTGATTGACTTATTTATATGTCTATTTTCTTTGACAAGAAAACAAAGTTGACTTGGTTGATTATTTTTGTTTGCAGTATATTTCCACAATAGACTAGATCGACCTACCCAACTAAGTTTTGTTCTATTTTTTAACTAGATAGCCATGGTTGATCTTGTTTTAAGTCTTTTAATTTAAGCATAAGAAAGGTAATTTTATTTTATTTAATATTATTTAATCTTACATTTTCTTTGAAAAGTGTTGGGTTCTTATTTATTTACATTATAAAATTATAAATTGGTTTTCAAAAATTGATTTTGCCTTTATTATATTTTTTCTTGATTTCCTTAGAAATTGTGTACTAATAATTTTCAATCTAATTAGCTATTATCATGAAGAGATATGTGATACTTTGTTTAAAGTCTTTGTCTACCATATATAGATATCATAGAGTGAGGGGTTTTCCTTAATATCATAGATATAGTACATAGCTAAACATGGTATTTAGTTTCCACATAACTCACAATTTTTCATAAATTCTTAGGATTTCCATTTGAATCTAACCTTACAAATCCAACCATTTATTTAATATTGTGGTGCATCAGTTAGTATTTAGCAAAAGTTACATTCATATTACCCTTGAAATTAGGTTTAGTGGGATATAGGAGTGAAAATTCATACATAATTATCACTCTAAAACATTGGGCCATCACTATACAATAGACAAGAATCTTTGGAAGCCTATAAATCAATGAAAACCTTTTAGTACAAAATCCTAATCTTCTTTTTGAATAATTAGTCAGCATCAATTTTTATAAAATTACATTTAAATTTTTCTACTTGTTATTATCTATTGTATTGAAGATTGTATTAACCCACATTAATAAAATGATGTGTTGTGTGGTATATAGTTTAGTATTATGTGTACTTCATTATTTCCTTGAAAATACATAATTAAAAAAATAGTTAATTTTTTTTAGAATCAACTAAGTTAACTAGGGTGACTTAGTATAGTTATATATTTTCCTTCCCATAAAACCATGTTGACTAGGTTGACTTAGTAGGCTATCTAGACTATCATTTTTTATACCTATAAAACTAGGTTGATTACCTCAAATTTTTATGTTTTTCACACTCTATTTTTTCCTACCTTTATAATTAGATCGACTAGATTGACTTAGAAGGTTGTCCAAACTATATTTTTCCTCCCTATATGATTAAGTTGGCCAACTCAACTTAGCTAGTTTTTCAAACTCTATCTACTTTAATCCTTTCCATCTACATCAACCAACTCAACCTAGTAGGTTTTCAAACCTCTATATTTTCCCTTTTGTACAACAAATTTGACTAGTTTGACTTAGTTCTCTATCCAAACTTTGTATATTTTTTTTGTCCAACTAGGTTCCCTAGACTTAGTAGTCATTTTTTATTATTAATTATTATTACTTACATAACTAGTTTCACCATCTCAACTTATTATTGTATCCAAATTTTATCTATTCCCACCTGTAAACCTAAGAAAAATAGCTTGACTTAGTAGGTTTTTATATTTTTATTTCCCTATTCAATTTTTAACCATGTAGTACATTTTCAACAAAAGTGAAAAGTTAACTCTAAATTACAAGATGGATTTAACTAACCCTATTAAGAATCCTAAACATCAGCTTCCCTATACTTTCATAGAAAATACATATGCCATTAATATTCATATGGAAAATAAAACCAAAAATTATGGGTCACCTCCTCCCAAAAATTTGGATCCACTTAACCATTATCTAAAAAGTCATATCATTAAGGATGAGAGTGGTCTTAAATATACATCTAAAATGGTACTCCTCATTAACAAAAGACCTCCATTGTGAATGAAAGTATCTTATGGTTGTCAAAAATCTTATGATGGGACCTTACATTGATTTTCCACCTTTAACTATGGATAACTTATCTATCAGCCTTGGGGAAAGTAACCCTATGATTTATTTCATGACTTTTTCTTCTTCAATACCAACTTATTCTTCCATGCCTTCATATTTATCCACTAATTCTTCTTCAACCTTGCCTTGTATTTCAACTATTATGGTTGGACTTTCCTCAAGTAGGCCCACTCAAAGTTCCCAAGTTCATACTCAAGTCAATGATAACTCTAGTGCATCTTAATTTAATTATACTAATCAAGCCACTACCAATGCTAATAAAATATTATTAAAAACCATGAACCAAATGGCCAACTAAAAAACTTATTAAAATTCAAATGATACAAATTTAAAACTAAATTTAAAAATTTCTAAATCGACTACAACCTAATCAATGGTGATTTCAAAATCCTAAATTCCCCCCACCCCCTCTTAAATATTCACAAGGTAACCTCATACCTCAACCTCCACTTCTCAACAAGACTATCAAACATATACAAAGTAAACCCTTAGTCTCTAAATTGCAAACATCAACATAGGTGGTATTGTTTCGACTATCACTTATAATGGATCCATTGATCCTACTTTGAACTTAAAAGCTTTTGGAAGCCTATATAAAGAATGTATTAAACTCAACACCTTTTCTTGGACCAAGATCATAACTAAAACATTCATAGGTGATATTTTGGACTATTATAATAAACTCAATTATCATACTATATCTAATTTAGAAGATTTAGTTAATGTATGGATATATGAATTCTAAACTAATGACTTATTTAAAATAGCATAGCTCACTTCATCAATTGTAATAAATCAAAATCCAAAACTATGCAAGTGTTCATCCATTAATGGAAATCCTTATCCAATAAATATGAAAATAGAATGTTATAATATAATCTGTTCCACTTAATCTCTAATTATCGTCATTGTAAATTATAATATCATGTTAGGGCACTTTATCCTAGATTCTTGGAATAAGCCCTCAAATAAGAAAAACATAGATATTTTATCATAAGATAATTTGATCCTTCTCATATTCCTATTATAACTCAAATTCTTATAAAATTTAGAAACCACCATGATATAAATGATGGTTTTATGAATAACTATGATTATATTCACACTATTAATGTCATTACTCCAAGGGGTTCCAATGAAGATATTCTTTCACAAACACTTTTACCACAACCTAATTCTACATTTTCACAACTAAATAATGTGGATTCTCAAAACTTCTTTCCATGGTGTAAATTTAAAAGCATCATCTTAGGCCTTCACCATGATATCTTGACCGTGGTCATCCCACCATATAATGGTATGATCCACACAATTTTTGTTGGTATTATGCAAGTAGGTTGGTTCTCATGAAAATTGTCACGAATTCAAATAATATCTTGAGTATATTATTGGTCCTAATTTTTATCATGAAACCCTAATCTGTGAGCATCAATAGGCTTACAAACTAGTGTGTAAGGTTGAATAAAAAAAAACTAAACATGATGCCCTTAATCAATATAATTTTCATCTTGAATTTACCAGGATCCTCTTTTGAGTCATCAACTAATTATTACTCAGCCTACAACTACCAACATGGTCAAAATTTCTATCAATCATAATGATGAGAATATTATCAATATGAATAATGTGAGAAAACTAATTTCCTATATTGACATTTATCCAAATTATAACTATAAAAATTTCCCTACTTTCCATACCATCAAATATTCTTACCCATATCACTTTACATAAGTTGGACATATGACAACAATATTCATAAATCTAATAACACAACCTACTTCTTCCTCAACTATACCACTTGTTTCTAATCAAACACCACATTTGGATAATTATTCAATATTCATAGATTCCACTTCCATATATTATTTTACTCATTATTACCTACCTAAAAATCCAAATACAATTGTTCTTTTGTTTCCTCACCACCTCCAAAATCTTCCACAAAATCATACATCATCCCAACCATGACACCCAAAAAATTAACTAATTTAACTCAATTAGATACACCTATCACAACCAAATTAGTTAAGTCTCAACTCAATATATTTTATCAACAAAAAATTAAATGTACTTCCAAACATATTTCAATAAATTTGATTCAGAATTAAGCACCTCTATCTAAAACAAGTGTAGCTAGATATGATAAATGGTATCTTATAATATAAATTTCTCATCTCCTATATCAAATTCATTTTATAAAACTCATGAGGGCTTATCCTCATCATCATAATAGTTTAATTCAAATTTTATTTCAAATAAGCATCCATCTACCTCCACCTATGGGGGAAAAACACTTCTCCAAGTCAAAATATAGTATTCTCCAAAAATGTGAATAAATGTCTATACACATTGATGAAACCATTAACACATCCCTCCCATTAAACTTTCCTATCTCTTTAATTATTCATAATGAAATATTCCTTCAATCGGATGATCCTATGTTATTTATCAATTTACAAATTAGTGATATATAAGTAAAATGTGTTTTGATCGATTAAGGCTCTAGCACTTGTGTTTCCATCCTTTATTTTATTAAAAAACTTGTGTACTTGAATGTAATATACAAAAATTATGTTTCAAGGCTATGATATGAGATAAATGTCTCCTATATTATCTATTTTCATTCCAATCATAGTTCCTCCTATCACTATCTATATTAAATTCATGATATTCAACTTTTTGTTATCATATAACATCTTACTCAATTGACCTTAGACACACTGCATGTGAGCTATTGCATCATCTACATCCCAATGTGTTAAGTTTCCTAATCATGGTGTTATTCAAAATATTTAAATAAACGTGAAACCTTTTAATTTTGAAAAATTATAATAACATGGTGTTTTAAAAATATCCACTCTTGAACCTTTACCTAGCATTCCCTTTCACAAATCTCAATGATATAACTACCCATCAAATCGATTAGAGTCTATAATTGTCACCCTAAACTAGTAAGAAATATATCTAATAACCTACTATATCCCAATGATGATGAACTGGATGAGATCAGTTTGAAAATCAAAACTTTTGATCTCCCTTCACACATTATTTCTTAATTATTTCCTTCTTTATGAACTTGATCATGACAAAAACCAATTGATGATATTTCCATTACTATAACCAATATTAAATAAGCCACTGCTGATGCTTATTCAACTAATAATATCATTGATGATTACACTAGGAATATTTATACTCCTAATTATGATTGTGTTTATTCATTACATGAACCATTTTAGCTAGTTTTTCTCAAGTTAAAAATTTGGAAAAATACTTAGATATCATTCTTATTCATATCACTCCTTTCATAAAATTAATTATATTGAGGTATTTACTTTTTATTTTCTTACACCTAACACTGTCTTTTATTTACTTAATTTTCATAGGTTAGAGATGGAACCCACACACACATACACACACTACTTCTCACCTAGTCATTATTGAGCCTCTTTTGGGCATGCTCCTTGATCATGCCATGGTGAGATGATATCAGTTCACTAGGTTTTTTATCCATCAAGATTGATCCCTCTTGATATGTTTTTCACATTATGCTAACTTGAATTTCACACTTATATCATAGTTTTTGAGCCTAGTATAAGGCTCCAGTCTTGATTTTAGATTTTTTGAAAATATTTCGAATGTTTTTGTACTTTTTCCCTATTTTTATTTTTTGAATTTCAATTTTATATTTTTATATTTTTTGTATTTTTGAAATATCTATATATAAAATAGGCATGGGTACATGATGTGCATAGTTTTATTCATAGGTTTTCATTTGAGTGTATCTATACAAAAATATTTTGTACCTATCTTTTTAGTAACCATGAATAGGCTTGAAGTTGCTATGAATAGTGAAAAATGTCACACCAATTGTATCTTAAGAATCTAAAAAACACATAAATGTTAATTAGTTCCTTATTATTCCAAATGATAAAAATCTATGGATAACAATACACTAAAACTAAACACTCTTGCCTAAGAACTAGGGTTAATATAACATAATGAACAAGATCACAAAATAGAGATAAATACAACAAAAGTAATTTACCTCATTTATGGAATTTGATGTCCACTTTTTAGAATAAGGATGTTCATGTTCAGCCTATGAAAGTGGAGACTCTTGTTAATTATTCTCCATGGTGGTAGAACTTATCCAATGGTCACTTATGGCTTGATGTGAAGCTTCACATAAAATAGGCATTATAACACTATTCTCACTATCTTCTTGAAGGTATTCCAATAGAATAACCTTACACATAAAATCTTATTTGCATATAGTGTAGGCACTTATTTTAATGTCTATAAGAATTAAATATAACCTTAGGGAGGTCAGGTTAAATTCTAACTTTGGGCGAGTTAAAAATAATCTAGGTTGAGATATGTTAACCCTAACTTGGGTAAAATCAATCTTGAAATTTTGACACCTCAGTTACAGATATTTATGAGCCATGACAACCCACTTTAGATATTTTGGAGGTTATGACTCACCTTTTTTGAGTATTTAGGAATTAATAAATCACTTTATTATCTCCTTTGACCTTTGACTTAATATTTGGATAAAAATTTATTTTTTGATCAATGAGATTCACTAATTCAACTTGGAATTTTTATTTAGGCAATGTTATCACTCAAAACATTCACCCATGGTTGCAAATGGATCTTACACATGTTGATGTGTGGCTCTTATGAAACTATCACCTTAGACTCCCACACTAGAGAGCTATATGTTATCTAGTTGTAATAATGGGTTAATCCCCTAAGGTGTGGGACTCTTGTGCTCCTTAGGATAAATGTCTAGAGTAGTTAAGATTCCTTTTATTCTAGATTAACCTAATTTAGGATGATTATGTAGACCTATAAATAAAAAAGTGAAATCTACAGCTAGTGTTAAACCTAAACTTAACAAGTGGAAAAGGGAGAGAGAATGTAAGAAATTGTTAGAAATTAAAAGTTGATGCACCAAGAATAAAGCAAACACATATATTACCTTGACAAACACACTAATGATTGTCAATAATGAGATAGTATCACATATAATCTAAAAAATATACTCTAAATGCATAAGTATTTCATATTTAGGAATGAGAATACAATACATATTTGAAATGGATGAAAATTATCTGAAATAAAATCCTATAGATACACAAGTGCACATATAATATGACATAGAAATGAGTTCCTAGTTATACATTGAGGTGTTTGGAATGGAAATTAATGAAGGGGATGAAAATTACACATAAATAAAGATCAAAAAACATAAATCACACATAGGATGCAAGAAGAATGAAAGGAGGTGAACTCAGTTCTTATTAAAGTGTAAGGTTCCACCAACATAAGTTCTCTTGGAGGGAAGATTTTGGTAGTGTAAGTGTGACTAATAATGTTAAAATTTTTACAAAATAAGACCTTAGATTTTATAATAAATGTGGAGCTTTTATGTCATTAATTTAAATATTGCCAACAATCAGGTATGTTACAACATTTAATACTGACGTGGAGAAGTAGTTAGGTTATTTTTCAGAAGAGATCATGTGTATATGTTTTGAAAACCTAACAACTACCCTAGCATTTAATTATATTCTAATTCGGTTCCTTTGATATTTAATTGATCTCAAATGATATTTAAACTTATGATGGTCACCTACTAATCCATGTGGGTTGTAATGTTGATGTGTGGCCATGTAGGATTATCCTTTCATTCTACCTCATCATCCTACATAGGAAATAAAGTTGTCATATGCCCATATTTTTAAAGTCTTATGCATGTTTTTACAATAAAAGTTTTGAAGAGAATTGGATACATTATGTGGATATGATCTTATACAAGGTGCTAAGGGTATTTTTCTAAGGAAATTCATAATTATAGATATTCTTTTACATTAAGTCCCTTCTGATGATCCTCATAGTCTGTGCCTTATTTAGAATCTGTGTTGGTATGTGAAGAGAATGATACATAATTTGATATCATGGTCTGTGTTTTATAAGGGAACAAATGAAAACTATATTATTTGTCTTGAGATTTCATCATTTAAATGTTAATAAAATCTTTGAATAAGAGTACACAAGAATATGGGAGACCATAAGCATGTCCTTCATGATTTGAAACCACTCCTATGCACTTCTCTCTTTTTCTACTTAAATTTGGGTAGGCTATCATGTTTTGACTTGTAAAATGTGTTATGTAATGAAGTATATTTTTATGGGATACAAATTAGGTACTCCTTCTAGGTGTGGATTAATACTTAGTTGATGAGAAAACCCAATCTGATTATTAAGTGAGGGTGCACTATTTTGATCATAGAGAATTTGATACTGCATAAGCATGTAACTATTTATATGCCCCCTTTGATTTCATCTCCTATTTAGTGGGTTACTTTGAAAGTAAACACTTTTTTTGACCTCTATAGGACACTTACCTACTAAATGGGAACACATTAGCCTTAAATCAATTTATTAGGCATAGATTCATATAGAATCACTTCATATTCATCCTTCTGACTATGATTAGGTGCAATAAACCCATATAACCATATAATAAACCAAGATACCTTCCCTAAGGATAAACAAAGTAAATAACTACATTGAACGGTGATTAAAGGAATGATAACTAGACTAATAGAATAAAACTACAGACAAGCACTTGGAGGAAAAGAATCTAAACTAAATAATAACATGTGTGAAAAAAAACATAGGGAAATTAAAACTTCTAAATTAATATTAATAATGGTGTTTATAATACTCAAAGGTAGTGCTTGAGGTGTATCCCATTGATAGGGATAGGAAACACTTATCTAATTAGTCTTGTAACTTGGTATGCATTAGCTTGCTTACAACTAATTATGGTATATGGGCCACTCAATATAGCATCAAACATTGTATGTTTTCTATCCTTTACATTATCAACATCCCATTTGAGTACCATGTATCCATAAATTATTATATCATTAGACCTTCTATTCAATGTTATATGGGTATTCACCTACTAAATCTCCATAGTGTGTATCGATCATGACTTGATTTTTTTGAGATCCACTAGTTTGGATAACCTTAATATCATGAAAGTTCTCAAGTAACTCTATTTGATGATTTAGATATAGTGAGGTAAATTTTATAGGTGCAGGTACTTGTGCTTATTTCCTATAGACTAGCATGAAGGATGAATTCCCCAACACCCTTTTTGACATTAATCAAAACACCTAGAGGGACATCTTGAGTTTGGTATGCTAAGATCATTGATTATATTCCATGGTTCTCTTGATGATTGAAAAAAATTCTTGTTAGTTTATTCATACAAACCATTACCTTGGGGGTAATAGTTTAGAGAGGTGCTCATATGGATATTATGTTTTATTTCCAATTCACTAATCTTGGTTACAAGAAAATCAAATGCATTATATGAGATAATAGTGTCGAGGACACAAATTCTTGTGACAATGCTTTCATATAATTAGAGAATGGAGACCTCATTAGCTTCTTTGAGCATTATATCCTTATTATAGCTTGTAAATTAGTTAGTTGTCATGAGGATCCATTTGCGTTTATTACTTGATGATGGGTTCATCACGTTGATGAATTCTAGGCCACACTACATAAAAGGTTGATCAACTTGTTTTTGATGCATGGGTGGATCTATCAATTTTTGTTTGCCTATAAATAACACATGATTTATTTTCACATACATGCATGCACATCTTTAAATAGATCTAGCCAATAATATATAGATCACATGATTTTCACTAAAGTGGTCTTTGGTGAGTAATGACCTCCTAGATATCCATCATGGAACTCTTCTAGGATCAGGTTCACATATTATTGATCTATACATCGTAATAGAAATGCATTTATATATATTTTAAAAAGTTCATTTTTGACAAGCACATAAGGAATGGATTTTAATTTAAAGTATCTATGCTTGGATTTAGTCAATCCCTACAAATATACATTGGTCTGAAGGAATATATTCATTCTCTCAATCTAACTTTTTATGTTGTCTTGGTCTTCTAGTTATCTCTCTCATAGTGTAAGAAATTCATAGTTTTCATTACTCATGTTCTCTACTAATTGTTTATATATTCCCTTTCCTTGTACCAACTTGGTGATTTGGATGTCTATGTTGTAATTTAACTCATTTATGACCCAACTAACTCTCTTCTTTCTTATGTCCTTGCTAATTAATAATTAATTTGTACTCAAGTGAGAGACCATAAATTGCATATTTTTATTGGAGAGCATGTGTATAAATTTATTGAGCATCTTTATTATAATGAAGATATGATTCTCTAAAAATCTATAACATAAATCATAATCCTTGAGTATCTAGATTAAAAAAAAAACAAGCTAATCAAACTAGTTATTATTTTACTACATAATAATAGTCAAAATGCCTTTAAGACCTCAAAATGAATAAATGATGAAATCTTGGATGTTATCTAGGTTTATCAATGTAGGATATTTTATAATGGCAAGCTTGATAGCCTTGAGACTACCTCAACATTATTGACTCCATTTTAATGCAATACTCTTCTTGATCATCAATGTAAGGGGTTTGACCAAAGTGATGAAACTTTGCCAAAACCTTCCGATAAAGTTTACTTTTCCCAATAAGCTTTGGAGACCCTTATTATGACTTGGAAACAAGAGAGATAGAATGGATTGAACCCATTCAATATTGATTTCAAGTCCCTCTTTGGATATGATGTGTCCCAAAATCTTGCCTTCATATACTATGAATATACACTTGATCAAGTTTAGATAAATTCCTATCTCTCAAAAAAAATTTAAAGGCTTATTCTAGGAGGCCCAAATGATTTACTGTGTATTTTGAGAAAATTTTTATGTCATCGAGGTAAACCAAGATGATACTATTGAGGATTCCCTTAAATGCCATATCCATGGCCCTTAGAAGGTAACCCATACACTCATCAAACTAAAGGTAATCCTTTTGTATTCAAAGTTGACCCACTTTGTGGTAAATGTAATTTTTAATTAATCCCACTCTAACATAAGCAATTGGTTATAACTTGAATAATCATCTAACAACAAAAATATTTCTACATCTTTGATTTCTTACAAAATCTATTCCATTGGTAGGATGGGGTAGTGGTCTTTGAGAGATGTTTTGTTGAGGTCCCTAAATTCTACACACAAGTAGATATCTACATTATTTTCTCACACTAGAACCAAATTAGCCTCCCATGAGGAATTTTTGATCAAAAATATTTTGTTGGCATCAATGAGCTTTGAGTTCTCCTTCCTCAACAAGGGTTCATGATTTGGATTAACCAACTTTTGATTCTACTTGATCAGCCTGGTATTGAGGTTGATCAATATTGTATGTTGGTCCAAGCCTAGATCAAAGCCTTTAAGGTATTTATATCTCCATTAAAATACATCATCATACCTTCTACTTATCTTAGTTAATTCTTTGAATTCATATGGGGAGCATACCTTACCAATTTTCAAGAGCTTCTCATTAGATATGGATACCAACTTAAAGATCTTATCTTTCACTATCATATTTACCCTCTTTCCTTTTAGTTGTTCATCAAATTTGAATATATTTTTTAGCTTGAATATCCTCTATGCAACTTGTTTACTTTTAGTTAAATAATCTATTCTTTATACTGAGCTAGGAGTTGAGGTTGGTTATTGGCATAGAACTCAGATTCATCTTGTAAAAATTTTATGATTTTTTCATCACTCTCAAACACTTTCAAATTAATTGTGTTGTTTGGGACTATTGGACTAAATATGATTTTTTTAACCCATTCTTTATACTATGTGGGAGGTTTTAATATACTCACATAATTATGATCCTATTAGCATCACCATTCTATTCCCTTGGTATGGAATGGATATTGAAAGCATCAAACCCTTCGATCATGTCCCATGCCCTATTCTTTAAATATCTTAGAATATCTTTTTTTGACATCTTTAATGATTTAACTTGGTTTACGACCAATTCACTAACTATGAAAGCTTAAAACACCTCGATTCCTTTCTTATGCACCAATTAGAGACCATAGATTAGCTCCTTGTACTTGGTAATATTTTTTATGTAACCAAGATACAATATAAATGTAGGTAAATACTTATCCTTTTAAGGGGATACTAGTACAACACTAGTTCTTATACCATTTTATTGTACCCAACATTCCCTTTTTCTTTAAAAAGAAATGGGACCCTCTTTCTTCATGATGTTGGACTTGTTTGTTGAGCCTTTATTTTACATAGTTGTGAAAGATCTATTGGATTTATCCTTAGTCTTAGCACTTGGAAATAAAAGGTATTGATATTATACATTTTTTGACTAAATTACTAACGCATTTTGGGAGAGTATTTTTATACTATGCAAGTTTTGTGACTTAGTTTTTAATTAGAGAAATTATTTAGGACTTGGTATTCAAACATTTTACTTAGACCTTATTATCATAAATTGTGTTCTTAAAAAGTTATGTTTGGGTCTTAATCATTAAACATTATATTCATAAATTTGTTCAGACATTTAGTTTGGACTTTATGTTTGGAATACTTATTCAGCATTTGCTCATCAGATTTTTCATATCAGACTTTTTATTCTGAGTTTCCATGTCAGACATTTTATTTTAACATTTATTCTAATGGAGTTTGGTCTTCAAGGGTTTTTTTAGACCATTTTATCATAACTTTTTTTTGCGATTTTCAATCAAACAAATTATCTAAAATAATCATCATTGGATTTATGTGATTCGAGTATTTTGCTTGAAACTCTTGTTTAGAATTTTTATTTGAACATTTATTCCAAAAGATATTGGTCTTTGGACTTCATGTTTGGAATATTATTTTAGAAAAATTTTGGGCTTGATTCCAACATAAATCCCAACTCTCGATGCTTAACTATTGAAATCCCACTAGACTTAGTTAATAAAGCAAAAAACTTCGTGATACTTGCCAAGAATTAAACTAATGAGATTTAAATTATGCATCAAAATAAATATATGAATGTAGGAAATTTATAATGCATGAAGTATAATTTAACTCTAAGAATATATAAATTATGTGTAGCTATCAACATATTCATTTATCATAAATGAATTCAAACTTGATTGTTATCCTATGAATGACAACCCTAGATACTTATGAATCCATTACAAGTAAACTAGTGTCTAGCAGATAAGAAATTTTCATAAGATTACATAAATGGAATTTGAGCACTATGAATAATTTCAATGGAATCATAATATAAGAGTTTTAGAGGAAAACTTCCACTATCACTCTTATCTATCAAGGATTCAATTAAGTTCATAGACATAGTATATGATTTGACTATCTTTGACAACAAGTATGGAAATTACTCAAAATGATGAGATGTTTTGGATGTTGTTAACATGTTTTTGATATAAATAAATATTTCTAACATATATTTTCAATTTATTATAGACTTTCTCTCCCTCAAGAAACAAGCACTACACTTAACAGTGGCTAAGTTTGAGGTCATGCCCTGTATCGACCTTTAATGGGATTTATTCTTTGCAAACAAAATTACATAGAAGACATTTTTGTATCACATGGAAAATTAGACAATCATGGTATTCATCACCAAATATGATAATTATCACCTTCGAATTGAGAGAACAAGTTATACATAAAATCTAGTATCCCACTCCATCTAGCCACTTCTACATGATGTCTTATATTTTAGATGTCATAATGGGAATGGTATATAAGGTCCTTAGTGATATTTGGATCCTAACCATAAATCGTATCAAGAATAAAATTTGTAACTATTATCATTTCATGCACATTTATGCATAAAAGAAGCACATGTTTTGAATTGTCAAGTATGTCTATCCTTGAGTATGGTAGGCAATTCATGGAACTCCACTACCCAAAATTAGAGAAAGCATAATAAAAACACTAGATAGAAGGGGTGACTACTAGTTTTACCTTGATTATATGGTAATTATGATTTTCAATCATAATATCCACCCATACACCTCCCCAAATATGTACCAAAAAAATTAGTAGATAAATAAATTACTTATCAACTCTAGTGGAGTGTCAAGGAGGAATTGATAAAAAATAAGAATATCACATTCTATGGGTCACACATGATCATTGGTAGAATGTGTTGCACATAAAGGAATAATCTTGAAGAGGTGGGAAACAATAGAAATATATATCACTTTCCAACCATTCGATATAGGGACTTGGATCCCCATGGTGATATATAAAGTCATATTTAGGGTTTTAGTATCCCATAATAACATGTCCCTTACAACCATGACATTATATTTTTGAATACAAAAGATGATGACCAAATCATAGAAAGGAAAAAAAATTGAGACTAAAAGAATATTATTTTAGGATAATTCAATAATATCCTTCAATTTTAGTGAAGGAAATACACACTAGGATACCACCTTATGCAGGATGGAGAAAAACAAATTTTTGGAATAGCCAACACCCACAAAAAATAAAGGTATAAGGGGAGCCTTCAAAGGAACTTCATTTTTCATTAAATGATAACAAAGAGCTTGGGTTGACTGAGATTGATCCCAAGGGAGCTCCAAGGGTTCCCATTGGTTTAGATTCCTCTAAGGAGGAAGAATAAGATAACGCAACTATAGCTACATTACAAACACAAAAAACTACACCCAATTACAAGAATCTATAGTACCAAGGGTATCTATAGAGGATACTCTTACCTCAATTCAACAAGGGTTCTCCTTATAGGTAAAGACCACCATTTTTATAAAAGGAAACCAAGCACTTCCCTCACATGTAGTGTAACAGTGGTTCAACCACAAATCTTGCCCTTAGTTTTTTAACAATAAGGGGAATAAGAGAAATAACTTGATGAAGAAGAAGATCTAGAAAGAGAAAAGGAACTAAGCCTTATGAATTATAAAGGGAAGGTACTAAACAAGAGTGATTTAATAGGTAAGAAGGATCACTCTTTAGATATTACATCCCTAGTTTATTCATTTATTCCTATTTTCAATTCAATTCCAATTTAATATATTTCAAAGACTCCTAGGGTGGAAGTTATCACATCCACCCTTGATGTTTCATTTTATTCCTCTTCTTTCTTTTGCATTCCCCTGCACACTCCCAAGGTAGAGAAGGATTCATATACCACTATTTATCCATCTCTCCCCACATTAGCTTCCACATCCATTGTTCCCTCTACTCATAGTATTCCCTTTGGCACTACCACCATCAAAACCATGATGAAAAAAAGGGACATCAAGAAATTTGAAACAACCTTGGCCTTTTCTCAACTTCATGTTTCATCTACACAAATAGCTTTTCCCATGTCATACCCTAGTTTATCCTAAGAGATCATTTTCATGACCTTAAGAAAGGGAAATAGGGTAGAGAAAGTCATTACAATCCATCCACTCCCCCAATATTAAGGTGTGGATTGGTCCAAGATTATTTGACCCTCCCTTCCTAACATATTCCTCAAGGGAGTTAGAAAACAATACTCAATAGAATAACCTAAAGAGGAAGTTGTGGCTAAAGACACATAATAAATAGACCCTAACTGATTAGTGGTTCCTCCATGGGTAATTGATCTAAGAGCTAAGGCTTCCCAAATGCCCACTTTCAAGATTACAGAGCTCTCATCAATAACAACCTTCTTTTATAAACCCTCTAGGAACATTCAAAGGGTCATAAAGAGGAATTTTGAGGATGAAGTTGAAAAGGAAATGATTGTTGTATAAAAATAGGAAATATACACCTTATCTAAAATGTAGAACACATAATTAGGGTAATCCCCTTATAATGAAGATTTTAGGTCCCTAGCTGAATCTCACAAAGATACCAAGGTGGCAATGCATGAAGGGATAGAATTAACAAGGCATGAGATGGAAGTAGAATTATAATAGATCAAGGAGTATTAATAGATAGTTCACATTCTAGTAGGTATTGAGGCTAAAGTAAAAGAGGCTAACTCAAAATGTTATAATTATTTAGAGGAACTATAAGAAATGAGGGATGAATTATCACCTCAAATAGTTCAAAAGCACCAATTATTTAATTCTTTTAAAGGAGAGGAAAATAAATCAAAGATATTAATTTTATACACAATTAATAAGGACTATAAACATTTAAACCTAATGACACCATTAGATACATCTAATGACCTCAATATGGTGGTTATTATAACACAAGAAGTTATAAAGTTGGTGACAATAGTTGGGGCATCGATTCATAAATACCAAGAGCACAAAGCACTCATCTTACAAATTTTGAATGACTTGAAATTGTCAAAAGTGAAGGATGCTACATGAAAATTGATAAACAAAATTAACTTTGATAAACTTATTATAAAAGCTTCTAAAAATTTCAACTAGAGTTTACAAGGGATGGAACTAGAAGATATTGAACCAAAATTGAGTTTTGTGAGAAAAAAGGTAACTAAAGTTGATATTTTCAAAATCAAATTTTAGAAAACAAAGATAAAACATGAAAAACTATTAGGTCAGTTTAACTAGGTAGATAGACCCTCTCATCTAAATTTAGATATTATATAGTAGCAACAGGATGTAGTGAATAAATATTTTCATGTGTTTCAATCAAAGAAGAAGAAAACTAAAGTTGTTACATCTAGTTTAACATCGACATCTAAATTCACTACTCCCACTAAAGTCAATACATCCATGTAGACATCTAATCATACTTAAGGGAAAATTTTATTCATGCAAATTCAAATATAAAAATAAATTTTGGTATTTATATCTCTCTTATGGTTCAAACATAATGTAAAAGTTACCTATTTATTTTGAAAACATGCACACGTTGCATGATTTTATAAACGTTGATTTTAACTATTAATAAATGTAAGATAACTTTATATAGTTTAGAGACCAAAGTTAGAAATAAAGTTATAAATACACCATGTAACCAATTTTTCTCACGAATTTGGAAGATGAGGTGACCCCTCCCTAAGTCTATTTAAGCATATATAACCCACAATTGTAAAGTGTCACTTATTTTCAATATATAAGAGTAGAATCAATCGTGATTGTTAGTGAATGTGTTTGTGTATTTTATTTCCAATCTATATTTATTTAGACTTATCTTATTTTGTTTTTATGATTGAATAATTATTAGTTCTCAACAACTATGATAAATTCTTTCTTATCTTGATTAATATGCTAGTTTTAGATGTGCAATGGCTATTGAATGACTAGCAATTAAATTGATTATTGGCAAAGAAAGTTTATTGATTCATATTTTTGAGTGTGTAGAGGTGATTTTGATGATATATTTTTATGTGTATGTGTAATAGTGGTCTCAGATACCTCTTTGGTTTGAGTCATAATCTTGTGAGTAAGAGTGTGCAATAGTTTCTCTAAAAGGAGCAATCTTTGAATGAGGCCTGTGAGTTTCCTATATCAAAATTATCTTAGACTGCTTGACCATTTATAAATATGTATGTGAAATAGATATTAGTAATATACATTATTTTTGAAAGAATTTATCCATTTAGAGACTATCCTGAGAGGTGATTATCAAAGATATAGAATACTTATTTTCTACCCTACCTTCCCCTCTTTTTTGAGTTTATTTTGAGACTTACCCATTCTAGATTACCAACCATTCAGCCAATAAATCATTTAGATTTGAATTTGTTTAGAGACCTCCACTCCATTCATAACCCTTGATAATAACTAGCATGCCTTGCCTATTTATCTATCACCTGGTTGTTAAGACTACATACCTACAACTCATGCACTAGAGTGGAGTTCACCTACATTGAGATCCTAAAATTTTTAAGCTACCTCATTATAAGTTGGTGTGCATAAAAATTATCAATGATTTATTATACTATAATGAGGGTCTTTGAGCACCTTTGATAAAATATTTTAGTGTTTACATAGAGTTACACTGGAGTTACCTAGGAGAGTGACTAAATAAAGTTCTCAAGCTAGTCTTCTATTACCACCCTTGTCAAATCATAGGATGCTTTGATTTGTATCAAATTCCCTTGTCCACAAAGACCCAAGACACTCTCTTTAGTAAGGAACACATACCATATTAATCATCATATGGCTTAACCACCTTAGTTGGTTGGATCTACTATTACGATCACAGGGGATGTGGATGACCTACCTATAAATCTTGAAAAGTATATACCATCCTTCTCTCCTTCGGGAGAACAAATGAAAAAAGAACAAATTAAGTCTTTCAAAACAACTTTGAGATTAATGAAAGTTATTAATGAGTATTTTTCATGTAGGAGTTTCCCTTTTACACTAATGTATGCCACTTATGATTGGTATCTTAATCTAACAAAGAATTCCATTACTTCTTAGAATGCATGTTAAGATTCTTTTCTTACACAATTTGGATAGGTCACTAGTGCCAATTTGATATATTATCACTTTAATATTAGGAAGATGGAATCTAATGATCCAATATCTGCTTTCAATGCTAAATTTTAGAAGATGTATACCTAATTAATCCCAAGGTATAAAATAAAAGAAGCATCAGTATTAGAAATGTAAAAGAATGCTCTAGATCCAATTATTATAGTTTTATTGATAAAATTTTTTGCCATTACCACCTTGGTATTGGCATATAAAGAAGCCATCGACATTGATAGGTATCTTAATCCCTAGGTGCTTGACACACCTAACATCAACAATGGTTTCCTAATGTTGAATCCATTTCCACATGTGAATCAGAATGTCCCTAAATTCAATTCTAATAAATTATACTTGATTATTCCTCTTAACATAAACAACACATCCAAATTATAGGTTTTTAAAAAACCATGCACAAGGCAATGGTTACTAGTAGAATCAACATCCAGGTACATCATCTAGTATTGTTCTCTAAGGTGTTGATTCCTTAATGTGTATCATAGGTTCTTATAGTTTTTAAAGAACACATATCATTTTATAAATTAAATAATTTTTAAGTTGTAGGATGTGATAATACTATTATTTGTCAATGGAATAGAGGCAAAGCAAGTGGACTATTTCATAGTATTTATAAAGTTTGGTGGTTGGGAACTACCGTGGTCAACTAGTTATCTTTGAAAAGAGTGAAGCAATTTGAGCTAACATCAATGAATTATGATCAAATTTTAATCTAAATACTAATCTAAAATGAATATTTTAAATGTAATTTAATCTAGACTGATTTGGTTTAAAAGGATCAAAAGGAAGGGTAGGGTAGAAAAGATTTATTATTGATCTTCATCCACAACATCATAACAAAGCTTGAATATCATCCAATCATGCACTTATCTAATGTGTAACATGAAGTAGCATGAGCTCAAATCTTATTACACATTATGCAAACATCTAAGTAATGATAAAAATATAAATAAGAATTAAGTTCACTTTAAAGTTTTACCCCTACAAGAAAATATCATTAGACCAAATGCAAGTAGAGTAAATGAAATGAAATAAACCTAAGAACTTTCAATCAACCTAGCATTGGTACAATTTAATAGCTCTACAATTAAAATATGTACACCAAGAATTTGTAAGAACCATTCAAATCTAGAAATAGGTACAAACAAGTGAGAGAGAAACCATGATAACAAATGACACAAATGAATATGGACAATCTTTGCATAGTTCCTCACTTGCATTAATTGCTCAAAAGTTTACACAAGTTTTTAACTCAAAATCTCCACCCCTTTTACAATGTCAATGATCATTTTATAGGATGCAAGGGATAATCTTAGTTAGTTCTATCTAAGTACAAAATTACAAGTGTTGGGATAGTTGTCCCTTCCAAAAAAGTTCTAGAATACACTAGACCTTCCCCAATAGATGTATCTATAGTCAATGTGTTTCACAAACTACACATGCCTTTAAAAATATAATATTTTACTTTCCAAATGGACAACATTTTATTTTTAGGAAGAATATTCTTAGGTCACTTAATCTTTGGTAACCCTCTATGTTATTAGAGTCTTCATTGTTTTTGGTGTTATCTAGTTTCATTAGACTTCTCCTTTGTACCTAGAATCATATCCATGACCTTAATGAGTGCATCCTAGGTTTCCTTGGTTCTTGCTCCTCATTTCTTATGTGACTAGGATAGCTTTGTGCTTAAACTCTCCATTAATGATCAGGTCTATAGAGATGAGTGAAGTAAGGTCCTTGACCAAGCTGCCTAATACATACATTGTCTTATCTTCAATCTACTCAAGATAAATGGAGAGGTACGTTAGTTTCAAAGACTATCTGCTCATGTCTTTACAACACTTTTCTAAACTACTATTACCAAAAATCCAATTAAATGTCTCACCAATACATTCAAGGTTAAACTATCTTCATATGTGTGACAATTCATCTCCTATCATGTTAATCATAATGCTCAAGATGTTTGATTAGGGTCCTCATGTCTTATTATGGAATTCTTATAGGTTTTAATAGTGTTTCAATGGTGGATGTGAGATAAACTCACAAGCTTTATGTCTTAGAATTCCCTTGAGTTTTCTTGTTTATACCTTTGTCTCTCATAAGCCCTTGAGATCCTTATATTGATCATGTTTTGCCTATGTGTCATCATTGTGCTACCGATGCTCATCATTATTCAAAAATATGATCATTGCCTTTGAAAATTTAGTTTCAATCTCACACCATCCAATATTTTTTTATGAATCAATGCAAACTTTTGATCTTAATCTACAAGATTTAATTTTGTTGGTAGTAAGCTTATATAAATGTCCATGCTAAATGGCTATATTAAAATTGATGTTTGCATGCCTATCATTTGATGTTCATAATAACATCTTTGACATCCATAGGACCATAAATTTTTAGGCACCTCCTTAGGAATACTTACTGATCTTAATTTTGGCATCTTCACAACCATCATTTGACATCCATGTGAATGTCTTTAACAGCCACATGACCATCAATTTTAAATTATTTGCTTCAGACTCCTTATTTATTTTTCCACTTTTCACTTTTAGGTTCACTCTATTTCATACATGTGCCACTTGGTAGTTTTGTAGGGCTTCATTAAAAATTCCACACTCATCTTGTACCATCCAATCATCATCATCTAAGTGAATGCATGTCATTTGATCATGATCCATGGGATGGACTACCATTGGATATTCATTGTTATTTGGTTGAAACTATGACACTTATCACCTTCTTGCCAACTCAAGGGCATTATCAAAATTCTAACTAGCTATGCTCCATCAGATCAATATTTCCCATGTAAATGTGTGTCTTTGATCTTGTAAAGATGCAAACTATTTAAGTCAGGCTTAGGAAAATGCATAGGTCTTAGGATGAAATCTTAAGACTAAGGTCTTTTATTTTGTTAATAAACATGAACGTGAACCTTAGGAAAAAGATTTTATGCTATTTTTGGAGCATAATAAAAGGGGACCCTACAAATAATAAAAGGTCCTAACACAAGGTTTTAACCTAAAGTTTCATTGTAAAAATAAATATGATGAAACTTTAGGGTAAGGCCTTAGTCTAAGTTAGATCATAGTAAAAAGGACCACACATTCATGGGATATAAAAGGACCAAGCATAATATTTCTAGACTAAGGTTTGGTCATGTTGAAAAAACATGGCTTAAGCCTTAGGGTAAAAATTAGGCTAAGTTTATGGCACTTATAATTATTCCCACATAAATTTGAATTCAATTGTAAGGTACCTAGGTCAAAACATTAGACTAGGGTTTCAATCATGGTTTAAAATATATCTAATTAATTTCAGACCAAATGCTAATAAAAGGTCTATTTTAACATTTTAAGCACCATATGCTAAGCATGTTCATTTATAAACAAGATTCCATTGATCTTGCAATATAAGAAGCTAGTTTTAACAACATTAGAAGGGGTAAAACCATGATCATATAAAAATGTGTCCATTAATCCAATCAATACTAGTTCCTACAAATAATAGGAAATTTTTAAAATAGGGACTGAGGAACATGTAAAGCTTAATACAAAGTCTTAGATTAAAGTTTCCATTCAAATTTTAGCCCTTTAATCTAAAGTCTTGAGCTAGTTTTAAAACATATTAAAGTGACCTTGCGAATAATAAGAGACATGGCATAATGTTTAAGCTTACATCTATGTCTCAATAAAAGGGACCCTGTGCTTAGTTTCCCAATTTGATCTCATGTCATTAGATCAACTACATGGATTAATGCAAACTTTTGAATTTTTTGGGCCCACTAGTATTTGATTTCAAACAAATAACTTATAAGGTTAAATTTGATGTTTACATGATCATCAATGACATCCTAATGATTATAAATTATGTCCATGTGACCATCACAATTTAAATCCATGTCATTTTCTTATTGAGATTAATTTTTATTTTCACACAAATGTCAAAAGATGTTCCAATGACCATAAAATTGATTTAACTCCATCTGATCTTGACACTTGTCACTTTTTGGTTTACTCTATTCGTGTTTGTGTCATTTGGTGATCTTGCATTCGCTCAAGCTTTAAAAATTCAATGTCCACTCATATCATTAGATTAATCTTATATGAGAAATGAGGACCATTGAATCACAATAAAAGGGATGCACTACCATTGTCTACTTAAAACCTCTTCAATGAACTCATGACACTTGTCACTATCTCAAGGATTTGAATTACTAAATTTTTTTATGCTCCATTGGATTAACTTTGCTTGACTAAGCATGGGTCATTGATTCTGCAATAAACATAATATTTAAGCTTGATGATATATATAAAGAAATTAGGATAAAAGAATTAAGCTAAGTTAAAAACATATTTAAAGTGACCACATGAATTAAAAGGGACTTGGCATAAATATTTTGGACCAATGTTAGGAATAGAAGTTAGGACATAATAAAATGCCCTCTACTCAGGGGTGCCACTTGGTAGTAGGGTATTGTTTTAGGGTTTTTATCCTAGGGAAATGTTTCAAAGACCCAAAATTCATCAGACAAAATGTCTAAAACTCAAATTCTAAAGGAATTAGGCTTTGATAATAATAATAACGAAGGGTAAGTACCTTGGGTATGAAGGGAAATCTTTCAGAGATATTTTCCCAACCAAAATATTTGACACATTTCCCTTGTGGACCAAATTTTTGTAGAACAAAAGTTTTGAAAGGAAAATTCTTGTAGAACAAAGGTTTCAAAGGGTAGAAAATTCAAAGCTTGAAAAAAAATTACCAAACCAAAATACCTAAAAGACAAAACAAGACTAAGCTCTAGGATAAACAAATTAAACTAAGTCCATAACATATTTAAAGTGTTCCACATAACTTAAATAAAATATCTTGCCAATTTTGAATTAAAAATAATTTCTTATGCTAAATTCAGACTAAGGGTTTAGCAGTTCAAATATGAATTCAATTTTGATTTTTAATATACCAAAGGCTTGTAAAAAATCAAATTAACACTAAATCATGAGACCCAAACTTTCATCCATTCCAAATGGACTCCATCAATCTTGTAATCTATGAAACACAAAGATCTAATGTTAAAAAAAATTCACAAGATGAAACTAGAATTATGCACAAATATACTAACCATACTTGGTGTGGATGATCTTTAAATAAAAAAATACCATCAAAACATGCTAATGATACTTTGATCAAGTGAAGTTTTTATTTCAAGGTACCAATTTTCACAATTTGACACGAGGGTCCCCATTTTTCATAAATGCAAGTATGCTGACTTCAAAAAATGGTGACTTTTGGGGGAAACATAATAATATGTTAGAATATATAGACTTTGGTTTATAAAAATAACTATATTACCTATTCCACTTGATTAGTACCATTATTAAGATAATTTCATGGTTAAAAAAAGTCTTGTGCCTATATAATTAGGATAAAAAATCAAAACCTAGTCATGCTCTATGTGTGCTTTATTTCCACTTACTATTTGCCATGGGATTTAGGGAATAACATATAGATTGCATGCATTTAATCATTAACATTAACTTATAGCATGTTTGGATATTGATTAAAAACCATGGTTTATCTCAAGAAAGTCTTGGGAATTGCTTTGTTACTAGATAGGTATCCATAGCCTTGATAAAGATGCCAATAGCTCCACTCAAGGTCTTACTCCACCGCTAGTCACACATCTATAACCCTGATGGAGATTCCCATAATCACCTTTGCTTGAAAAGATTTTGATTTTATAATAGGGCCTTATTTTTTTTATTTTTTAAGATAGTTTAGCTTTCTAGCAAAGGTTGGGAACCATGTTAGCTAGGTTTAGGGATTTGGTCAAATGTTTTATCTTCAGACAATCACCTATAGTTATAACCTTTGTCCCAGGCAAGGATGTTTGTTATGTGAAAGCATGATCATGTCCTAATAATTTAATATTTCATATCATATGTGCAATCCTTATTAAAACCAATCTTAGATCAAAACAAGGTTTAAAACATTATGAAATAACAAACCTATACATTAGTTCTTACTAGTTTCTCTAAACTATAACATCAAGCTCATATTTCAAATCCATGATCATCATATGTTTAATATTAATACCTAAATTTCTAAACTATGGAGTTCCTGAGTAATTATGTGAACATTGAGATGAGGGTTGTCCAAAAGGACTTACTACAATCAAGTAATAGAGTAGAGAAAAAACACACACAAACAAAAAGTAATAAAGTATAAAGTGAAGGAAAAGAAAATAAATATAAAAACTTATGTACAAATGAGGGACATGAAGGAAATAATAGAAATAAACTAATATATCATACCTAAACTAATTATAGATATTATAACAATCATTCCATGAAGATTCCAGGTGGGATAGTAGAGAAGTAATGTTTGAGGTATTTCCCATAGGTGAGAAATGTAAATGTTTCTCCCTATAATTATTTTATCTTGAAGGTTTTGTCTCGAAGTATCTTCACTATCTAGTAGGCACCTATCAATGTAGGTGTGAACTTCCCATGTATAACCTTAGGCTCAGATGCCTTGTCACAAATAAGAACTAAGTCTCCTTAATTTAACACCTTTACTTTTGATCATTTATCAAACCACATCTTGACTATGGTTTGGTGTCTATTAAAATTGTCAAATTCCTCTTCTATGGCATCTTCCATCTAAATAATGTCAATCATCCTTAAATTTACAAAGTCCTAATCCTCCTCCATTTATTCTTGCATGAATCTATATGTTGGCATCTTGAGGGTGATGGTGAAGATGGGTTCTTGGCCATGTACTAGTAAGAAGGGTGATGCTTTAATAACCTACTTGACTCTTATTCTATTTTCCAATAAGGCATACTTGAGTAGCTTATTTCATGTTCTAATCTTGTCTATTGTAAACGTATTTATTTCACTCATCAATTTATTATTTATTTAGTGAGATAATTTATTACCTTGAGGATAATGGTTAGATGAGAACTTGAGAATTACACTATTATCATATGCCCATTATGTCATCTCTATGGATATGAAAGTAGATCCATTGTCATAGAACAAATATACATGTGTCCCAAACCTGGTGCATATGTTTTCTTCTAAAAATTGATCACCTCTTGGGTCCTACATTATTTAGTTACCACTAACTTAGTCTATCCGATCTATTAGTCGATAGTAGTTAGAACATACTTGTGACCATAAGAGGAATTGGGTTTTATGACCCCCATAAAATAAAACCCTTACTGGGAAAAGGGTTTATCAACCATAACTAATTTTAGCGGCATGGATACTTTAAGCTCATTAGTGTTGAATACTTAGCATGAGTGGCACTCTCACACATTATTTTGAGAATCCTTGAAGATGGTAGGACAATAGTAACCAGATATAAGGATTTTGTGGGTTATGGTTCTTATTAATGGATATCCACTTCCTACATTCTAATGGAAAGTGCTCATGATCTCGACTGCTTTTTCTTTGGACACACATCAAAGAGAAATACATTTGAATTTTTTTTTCTATAGTAATCCATATTTAATAAATAAATGGGATGCCTTGAATCTTAGAGCTTTTCTTTTCTCCTTGGTCAACCCTATAGGACAAGTAACATTAATTAGTAGATGAACAATAAGATCATACCAATCATTGGACTAAAAACTTTGTTGTTTAATGTAATGTCCCTTACTTAGGGGCTCCTTTTTCTACAATAAAAGCTCTGATCTGGATACAAACTTGTAGAATATCAATTTAAATAAACAAATTACCACAATATAATTTCTTATTTATTTGATCAGACTATTACAATAGATCTTTGTCATGCACCTCAAAGAATATTACAATACTATTTTAAAACCCTGATCTTGTGCAAATCTGGAAACAAATATGAATCTAAAAGTCTCAGCCTGCTGTGTCAAACACATAGTCACCGGTGTTGGTCGATATACTACCGATGTCAGTCTCTATAGGTCCTTATCTACCGACGTCAGTCCTCAGATGGCCAATGTCGGTCACTGGGGATCTCTGTCTGCCGATGTTAGTATCTTTGTGGATCTGTACGGACCTGTACGGACTTCGTACGGCTGCCAATTTAGCACAACTTATCCATTTGATCCCTGATCTGGAAATCTATGGTATCTAATACAATAGATCTCTCTCTATATAATTTATTGAAACAAAACATAAACTAAAGAAATACCTAAAATACTGTGATAACTTTTGTGTGAAGCTATCTCTCAAATCTGTATACCTCTGTGATAACTTTTGTATGAAGCTATCTCTCAATTTGGCAATAAATCAGCTGATATTTTATAGCCTCTAAATCGCACACAATGAAGAGTTGACGTTCTCCACTATAATGGAATCCTAGAACCCTTAGCTCAGTCTTCACAGAAGAATTCTTCAGAATCAATAATCAATAATCAATGGCTAATCCAAACTCTCTCCCATGAGAAACCCTAATACCCTCCAAAGGTGTGCTTGCTAAAATTAGATTTCCTCAAATTAGAACTTGGGTTTCTTAAATTAGAATTCCTCAAATTAGAACTTGGGTCTTAAAATTAGACCAATTCTTAAATTAGAATTAGGGTCTTAAAATTAGACCAACTAATTAATAATTAATAATTAATTATTAATTAGACCAAATAATTAATATTTGATTAAATCAATCAAATATTAATATCTCTCTTAATTCATATCCAAAAAACCCAAACAAAAAGCAAGCCCAGCTCCATCAAGACCCTCTATCCATCCCATCAGCCTATGAAGGTCGCATAATAGTCTAATCCTCAACTCTGAACATGTCAAATCAAAAGAGGACATGACAATCTGCCCCTCCTGAAATTGCTTGCCCTCAAACAATCACTGAATGATACACCCATCAATCTACCTGGATCCCAAATGTAGTCATGATCTTCCCTGCTATCAATCAATGCAAACTCCATACCATGTCCATCCCTAGTACTAAGATAAGCACCCCAACATCCAATCCATAAATGAAAATTAGCAAGCAACTCAAGCAAACTCTTTACCTGAATAATATCTAAATCTGGATTGTGAAGGCTAGAAATAGTCATATCATCATCAACCTGTGACCCGATTGTAACAAAAAGCTTAGTCCCTATCACATGTGATAACTCCTAAACTGCACTCACCTCAAGACCAAGCTCATCCTCATATCTCTCCTGTGTTGGTGCCAATGTGCACTCGTCATTGCACTCTATCATGTCATGTCGTATGAGCATCTCCATGCGATGAAAAAACATATATCTAAAGTTGTTGCCCCGTATTGCCTTAAGAATATGTGTCTTCCCATCAAAATCAAAGTGAACCTCCATGTCCTTGAGATGAAGAGTAACTTCCTCAAATGAATGAAGCCACTTCATACCCAAGACTAAGTCTATATCCCCCATGTTCACCACATAATAATCAGCCTTGAACTCGTAATTGTTCAAGCGCAATGGGAGGTCTCTAATCATATGCTCACACCTAAGAGTGTGACCATCAGCTACCTTAACTGTAATGCCCTCAAAATCTTCAGTAGTAAGTCCATGTTTCTCCACAAATCCAGCATCTATGAAATTATGTGTGGCTCCTATATCAAGAAGGGTGATGACATTCTGCCCTGCTAAAACTCCACGTAGTCTAAATGACTCATTTGACTAAATGCTGGATAGACGTGCCTCTTGTATATGAAGCTCTAAATTTTCTCCTGCCTTAGGCTCTGAAGTCTCTGACTCCTCAAACCCATCATACTGTTCAGAATCCTCAGAATCTGAATCCTCGTAATATGCCCACATCACACGATTCACCTTGCCCTTAGGCCTCAAAGGACAATCGTGATGGATATCATATGGAACTTTGTAGTAGAAGCAAAGCTTCTTTCTACGTAGATCATTAAGCACCTCACGATCCAAAGGTGGTGCTGCTGGATTGGCCTTTGAATCATTATTTACACCTAATTTATCTATGTTGAAATCCGGTCTCTCTATATCTACATTGGAGCACTTATGGTCTCTAGATGAAGAAGTACCTTTGGAGTTAAATTTATGGGATGGGGCTACCATATCCATACCACGCACCTTCTTCATAGCTACCTGTAATGAAGGAGGATCAAAAGCTTTGATCCAACCTCTCAATGGCTCTGTCAATCCCTCCATGAAGAGTACTACAAGTCGCCGCTCTGAAATGTCAGGAATCATGACTGATAACTTCTAGAAGTTGCCAATGTAAGACTCTAGACTCCCACTCTGGCGTAACTGAGATAACTCTCTCAAATATGACTCTAGGTCCTTCCTATCAAAATGCTCCACCAACCTATCCACAAACTCCTGATAAGGTGTGATCTGATCATAGTGGAGTGTCACCATCCCGTGGTGCCACCAATCGTGAGCTACTCCCTCAAGATGTAGTGTCGCATATCTGATAGCATCTTCCTCAGCCATTGGACGTAGTGTGAGAAAGGTGTCCAACTTACTAACCCAGGCCTGCGTTGTGACCTTACCACTACTGTCGAACATCGCGAGTGTGAGCCTGCTCGTAGCATGCTTAAGATCATTGTTCTGGTGTCTAGGTCTCTTGTCCTGTCTAGCCAATTTGTAGTGCTCTCTCCTCATATTAACAAAATGATCAAAGGTCATCCTCTCCTAAACATGGGGAGGTAATAAGTCCCACTCATCATTTGCAGCCATGTATACATCTGCAAATGGGGAATTTCCTGCCTCCTCCTCTGCTAGAACTTCTGGTTCTTCTTGCACAAACGTAGGACGTGTAGGTCTATCCACTGTTCTAGAGTGGTCCTTTTAGGGTCTCTGATTAACTGTAACATCTTTGTTATCACCTTGGTCCCCATTCTATCTATCAGGTGGGTTCATCCTCCTTATCATAGTAGTTAGTGCCTGTAATGCCTATGTCATCTCACGATAGGTTTCTCTGGTACCTAGATCATCATTATGTCAGTGGCCCCTGGGTGGGCTACCCTCACGTCTATCACTCATGATAATCTATTGCTGTTCTATCAATTGGGTACCTTCAAGAAAAGCTCTACTGCGTGTGTTATACTTGTGTGGTCCCAACTCTTGTGGCTACATAAGATTTTCAAACCCTCAGGATGGCAAGATTTAGCTCTGATACCATTGATACCACTGTAAGATTTAGCTCTGATCTGGATACAAAATTGCAGAATATCAATTTAAATAAACAAATTACCACAATATAATTTCTTATTTATTTGCTCAGACTATTACAATAGATCTCTATCATGCACCTCAAAGAATATTACAATACTATTTTAAAACCCTAATCTTGTGCAAATCTAGAAACAAATATGAATCTGGAAGTCTCGGCCTACAGTGTCAAACACATAGTCACCAGCATCGGTCGATATACTACCGACATCGGTCTCTACAGGTCCTTATCTACCGATGTCGATCCTTAGACGGCTGATGTCGGTCACTGGGGATCTCTGTCTGCCGATGTCAGTATCTGCATGGATCTGTACGGACCTGTACGAACTTTGTATGGCTGCCAATTTAGCACAACCTATCTGTTTGATCCCTGATCTGGAAATCTATGGTATCTAATACAAGAGATCTCTCTTTATATAATTTATTGAAACAAAACATAAACTAAAGAAATACCTGAAATACTGTGATAACTTCTGTGTGAAGCTATCTCTCAAATCTGTACACCTCTGTGATAACTTCTGTATGAAGTTATCTCTCAATTTGGCAATAAATTAGCTGATATTTCATAGCCTCTAAATTGCACACAATTAAGATTTAACATTCTCCACTGTAATGGAATCCTGGAACCCTTGGCTCAGTCTTCACAGAAGAATTCTTCAGAATCAATAATCAATAATCAATGGCTAATCCAAACTCTCTCCCATGAAAAACCCTTATACCCTCCAAAGGTGTGCTTGCTAAAATTAGATTTCCTCAAATTAGAACTTGGGTTTCTTAAATTAGAATTCCTCAAATTAGAACTTGGGTCTTAAAATTAGACCAATTCTTAAATTAGAATTAGGGTCTTAAAATTAGACCAACTAATTAATAATTAATAATTAATAATTAATTATTAATTAGACCAAATAATTAATATTTGATTAAATCAATCAAATATTAATATCTCTCTTAATTCATATCCAAAAAACCCAAACAAAAAGCAAGCCCAGCTCCATCAAGACCCTCTATCCATCCCATCAGCCTATGAAGGTCGCATAATAGGCTAATCCTCAACTCTGAACATGTCAACTCAAAAGGGGACATGACATTTAACATGCATGAAATCTAGGTTAGCGTTAGTATTGGTGATAGACTAAATAAAAAAATTTCACCTTACCATTTTATTAGTTGTCATTTCAATGTCATATTCTTGAAGCACAAACATCCACTTACCTCTCCTTTCTCCTAGTTCATGTTGACTTAACATGAGTTTGGTGGTAGAGTCTAGTAGAATGGCATGTAAATTATTCCTAATGATATAATACCTAAATTTTTTTACTACCTTGACTAAAGCACATGCTTTATTATCAATTAAAGAATAGTTTAACTCAACATTTTAAGGTTAGTGCTCATAAAATCTATTAGACGGTCAGATCCATCCATTTTATGAGTTAAAATTATAGTTATTGTATGATCTGAAGTAAAAGAGTAAAGAAAAAAATATTTGGTGATGTTTAGACTTATTAGTATAGGGGATTGTCTAATTTCCTCTTTTATGTTTTTTAAATCCTTCTACATCTCATCATTCCAGGTGATCTTAGCCTCTTTATTTAACATGTCATTCAAAGGTTTCACTATTTCTGCAAAACTAGAAATAAACTTTCTTATAAAATATATTTTAGAGAATAATGACTTCAATTCCATCCTAATATTAGGGGGATCTATATTAGATATTTCATTTACTCTTTTAGGGTCTATAGATGTTCCCTCTTTAGTGATAACATATCCTAATAGTTTTCCCTTAGTAAGGTAGACAATACTTTTCTTTGGGTTGAGAGAAATCCCATACCTTTTGTATCTTTCAAATACCTATTATATGTGAATAATATGATCCTCCCTATTTTTAGAAATGATAGTCAGATCATCCATGTATATAATAATACATTTACCTACAAGATCTTGGAAAACATGACCCATACCCTTTTGGAAGGTTGGACCTGTATTTATAAATCCAAATGGCATTCTTTTTTAGGCAAATGTACCCCACTTGGTAGTAAAATAAGTTTTCATCTTGTGTTCTTGATTCACCAACACCTAGTTATACCTTGAAAAACCATCAAGAATGGACATCATGGTAGAACCTAAAAATATTTTTATTACTTGGTTAAGAGAAGGTATGGGGTAATTATCTTTCATAGATGCTCTCTTTAGGTTTATAAAATCAATGCACAATCTTATTTCATTATTTTTATTCCTAACTAGGACTAAATTATAAACCTAATTGGAATTCCTAATGGGAAATAGAATCTTGGAATATAAGAGCTTATTTACCTCTATATATATTATTTGTTCTAAGACTAGGTTGATAGGCCTCTGATTTTGTCTAAAAGGTTTACAATTTTTTTTAAATGTAAGGTGTGAGTTATGACCTTTGGATCAAATATCTTTATGTCATCATAGGACTATGCTATTATATATTTATATTTCATCACAATTTATTTGGCTCTTTCATTTTACATACTTATACATGTTATACCAATATTAACCATTTGAGGTTTACCTTGAAATCCAAGGTCAATTATGTTATAGTCCTTCCCACTTACTTTGGGAGTCTTGGTAGCCTTAGCTAGTCTATAAGAATAAAAGAGTCTCTCTAAGGCTATCTTGACTTTGGGGATATTATTGTCATTAAATTGAATGACCTTATCATAAAGTTTGCTTTTATTGTTTTCTTCATCAAGGAGACTATCTTCATCAATAATGTGACCCTCAAATACTCCTAAATTATTCAAGAAATCTATGATCTATTGATCATCAATGAATACTTGTAAGTGGTTGGAATTATTTGGTACTGAGGGACATGTAATTAATTCAATTTTAATTTTTTTAAAATTATAAATATGATTGGACATAAAGTTGGCTATAGTTGAATCAAGTTTATTAGCAGCATTTTTTTCCCTAGGGATTGACACAATGTTAAAAGCACAAAAACATTCAATTAAGCCCCATACTTTAAATTTATATTTCTTGAGATAGTAAAATTTGCATTGACATTTACTTTCAACTTGATTGGCCACTAGTTTAGAATCACCAAAAACTAATAGTTCCTTGGCCTCATGCTTGATTACAAATTATAAACCAAGAATGAGTGTTTCATATTCAGCCAAATTATTGGTAGATGAGAACTAAAGTTTTTAAGAGGAATTATATACTTTCCCAATAGGACTGATTAACACCACTCCTAATATAGAACTTGATTTGCATCTATTACCATCAAAATAAAGTTTCCATAATCCAAGTAAATCATGAGAAGTTTTAGAGTTGCATACCTTTGTCATGTCAATAATGTAAACACCAAGATATGAGTTAACCATGTTGACCCTCTCATTGATTGACTTGTACTCAATGATCATATACTTCATTTTAGGCTACCTTTCTATCCTAATTTGGTTGGGAGATCCATTCCAAGGCAACCACATATGTGAATAATCAATTGACATATAACCATTCAAGCTCTTATTCTAGTCTCTACTCAATAGCATCCCATAAGCATCAGGGATGTACACCACTTGGATATAAATGAACTATTGTATCCTTATATTTGAGGCAATCTACATGTCAACATTCAATAATTCACCAATAACTTTGACTCTTGACTTATCTAATTGATTTATAACTCTATCAAATTTAATGGGAGTCACACCTAGTTCTTCATAAATACCCTTAGGCATAATATTTATGGATGCACTAGAATTTAATAAAAAATTATGCAAATTATTACCAAATGTGTATTTTAAGTAAGAAAGGAGGAACATCTACCTTAATTTTATGTATTTTAATGTTAGGATGTGTAGACTTTGAAAACATACCAGGCTTTTTAGATAAAGATTATAACAAAAGATCCCTTTGTTTAATAATCTATGTCAAGTCATGTAAGGTAATGTTATCCTAGATATTTTTCATGTACTATACATTATACCCCATCCTATTAGAATAACTAGATGTATCATCCTTGGGTGTATAAGTACTTCCTTTAGGAGGCTTTGGATTTTTATCTGAGGTAGTATTAGGAGGAGTCTCAAAGTTATTTGGAGGGCTTAAAGTGGTCAATAGATACTTATAATCCCATTTTATTAGAGGGTAAGTCTTATTCAAAAATTATTAAAAAGCATTAATCTCTTCAGGAATATCCTCAACCTCATTGTCCTATTGGAAAGGGAACTCAAATGTCTTCACCATGAGAGTTAAATCAACAGACCTAGATGACCTTGAGGAACCAGATGTATTGCATCACAATACTTATTAGGAACAACTTCAAAAGTATCTAATTCTTCTTTTAAGGATTCAAAAGCATTACAAAACTCAACACAGTCAATTTCCCCATGTTTATAAGTATAATGAACTCTATAATAGTTAGGTAAGGTAACATCTGTAAGAGTTATATTAGGCACATTTTTGCTAGTAGATGGTTCATTATTCTTGTTGTTGTGGTAACTATCATTCTAAAACCTGTTAGTGGGCCTATTGAAATTTTGAAAAGATTAATTCATACCAAAGCTCATTCTAGTATTTCTTACTTGCTTTTGTAATTGAATAAAGTTAGTGCTAATATTTTTAACCATCTTGAGGATAAAATCACTCTCATTATTTGGGGCCTCTAAATTATAAACTTGAGTATTAATATTAAGAATTAAGGATTTATAATCCTATGGATGACATCCATGGGTAACATTATTCAATAATCCCAAGTTTTGAGTAGGATGAGCATGTCTCAAAGGTAGTTGCTTCAAGATTGGAAGTTGGTTTAGGGAAAGCACATTTTGGTTGGCATTGGAAATAACATTCATAATGGGAAAATGTGTATTGGCATTAGGAATGGAGTATGCCAATTATCTTCAGGTTTTCATTTGGTCATTAATGATCAAAACCTTGAATAAGCCAAATCTAATGTGTTCATGGGCCTAACAACTCTCTTTATAAACACAAAATTCATAGGATCTGAGGCATACTTATATATTTCTAAGGCTAAATCCTCATCTAGTATGTAAAGAGATATGGTCCTACTAAACATTTTTTGGAACCTAGTATTGAAGGCTATTATGGGCTCATTTTCATCCCTTTTCAATATAGTGAATTGATGATACATGACATAAGGACTAATGATTTTACCAAATTGGTCAATGAATACATTTTTAAAGTCAACCAAACTAGTAATGTAATTTTTAGGGAGGTTTAAAAACCATTCATATGAAACATATTTAAAAGTGAAAATAAATAGTCTGCATGCTACATCTTCATGAGTCACATTCAACAATCTTAGTGCAGATTTGAAACTCTTAATGTGTTCCTCAGTCATTATAATGCCACTAGGACTAAATGTTGGCAAATACTCTTCAAGATTAAAAAGAAGGTAATGTACAACACTTGGCGCATTGATTAAGTAAACACCTAGCCAAGACATACCTTGATGGAGATCAAACATAAGAGCACTCTGAATTGGTGATGTTGGTAAAGATTTTGAAAGCCTATGATTATCTTTGTCCTACTTAGTTCTCTTATGAACTTTTAATGAAAGCAGAGTTTCTCTAGTTGTTGAACATGACCTTGTCCTAATTCTTGGTAATTTTATCTTGTGTAATTTGAATCCTATTTTAAATATTATGTCTTATTCTTATGTTTTCAAGAAACAATTATCAAACTTGTCCATTAAGTAAAAATTGTAAAGATTTATAGAAATGTTGATTAAGGATATAAAAGTTTAACTAAGTTATCTCAAAGATGTATCCAAATACATAATCATGATCAATATTTACATGTTTAATCTCAAATAAACTCAAATTATAAAATGATCTATCAATATTTGACCAAAATAACTATTACTAACCTCAAACATGTGGAATTGACAAATATTAATCCATATTTACCATAATTAAGCATATAATTTCAAAGAACATTGATCTTTGTCTAAATGAAGCACAAATATGGGTCAAAAACTATAAATATCAATTATTTTTACACAATTGGATAAATAATGACACAATTACATAAAGGTGACACCAATCTTTGAACATAATTCATAAAAATAAGCAAAGATACTTTCAGTCTAGAAAGATCTAATGTGTCCTCCTTTTAGCACCAATGAAGCTCTACCTATTGATGTCTTAATGTGTATCGCAAGTGCTTAGAGTGTTTAAATAACACATATCATTTTATAATTCAAATAATTCATCACATGAGTTGTAGGTTCTAATAACCTTGTTATCTATCAATGGATTAAAGGTGAACCAAGTGGACTATTTCACAATATTTCTAAAGTTTGGTGGTTGAGAGCCACTATGGATAACTATTTATATTTTCAAAGAGTGAAGAAATATAAGCTAACATCAGTGAATTATGATCAAACTTTAATCTAAATACTAATCTAAAATTAATATTTACAATGGAAATTAAGCTAGAGTGATTTGGTTAAAATGGAGAAAAAAGAAGGGTAGGGGAAAAAAGAGTTGTTACTAACTTTCATCCTAAACATCATGAAAAAGTTTTAATATCATCCAAACATGATCTTAACCAATGTGTAACATAAAGTAACATGAGCTCAAATCTTATCATACATCAGGCAAACATCTAAGGAATGAGAAAAATGCAAATAACTATTAAGTTCACTTTAAAGTTTTACCCCTACAAACAAGTAACATTATCCCAAATTCAAGAAGAGTAATGAAAATAAAATGAACCTACGAAATTTCAATCAACCAAACATTGGCACAAGTTATAAACTCTAAAATTAAAATATGCATACAAAGAATTCACAAGAACCATTCAAATTTGTAAATAAGTACAAACAAGTGAGAGAGAAACCATAATAACAAATGACATGAATGAATATGGACAATCTTTGTATAATTCCTCATTTACATTAATTTCTCAAATGTTTACACAATTTTTTGGCTCAAAAACTCCCCCCGCCTTTACAATTATCAATGATCCTTTTATAGGATGCAAGGAAGCATGTTGATAAGTCATATCCAATTACAAAAGTACAAGTATTGGGAGAACTATTTCTTCCACAAAAGTTATATAATACACTAAACCTTCCATAATAGATGGATTTATAGGCAATGTGTTTCACAAACTAAACATGCTCACCAAGGGATTATAGGTTAAATTATCCTCATACAAGTGATAATTTATCTCCCTTTGAGTCAATCATAATGTTCATAGGGTCTAGTTATGATCCTCAAGTATTGTTAGGGCATTCCTATAGGTTCTAATAGTGATTCAATGGTGGTTATGAGCTAAACTCAAAAGATTCATGCCTTAGAATTCCCTTGAGTTTTCCTTTTTATACCTTGGTCTCTCATAGGTCCATGGTATTCCTATATTGATCATGTTTTGCCTAAATGGCATCACTGTGGTGCCCATGTTCATCACTATTCAAAAATATGATAATTGCCTTTGAAAATTCAGCTTTGATCTCATACCATCTAATCCTTTTGTAAAAATAAACATTGACTATTGATATTGATCTATAAGACTTAATGTCAATGGTGCCAGGCCTATTGAAATGTCCACCCTGAATGGCTATCTTAAAATTGATGTCTACATGCCTATCATTTGACATGTATGGGAAAGTATTTGATGTCTACATGATCATCAAATTTTAGGTACCTCCTCAAGAATCTTTAATGAGATTAATTTTCTTGTCTACATGTCCATCATTTTAAATTTACATGACTGTCTTTGACAACCACATGACCATAAATTTTAAATTAATTCCTCAAGACTCCTTGTTGAGTTTTCCACTTGTTGCTTTTATTTTCACTCTACATCATGTGTGTACCACTTTTTAGCACTATGGGGCTTGATTGAAAATTCCACCCTTGTTTTGCACTGTTAGAACATCATCATTTGATTGAGCTTGTGTAATTCGATCATGATGCATGGGATGGATCACCATTAACTATTAATTATTCTTTGGCTACAGTTGTGACACTTATCACCTTCATGCCAACTTAGTGGCATCATTAAAATTTTGACTTGCTATGCTTTGTTAGATCAACCTTTCCCAAGAAAATTCATGTCATTGATCTTGTAAAGATGAAAATTATTTAAGTCAAGCTTAGGAAAATGCATAGGTCTTAGGATAAAATCTTAAGACTAATGTCTTTTATTTATGTTAATAAACATGAACATAAACCTTAGGATCAAGATTTTATGCTAAGTTTAGATCATAATAAAAGGGGACCATATGAATAATAGAAGGTCATAACATAAGGTTTTAACCTAAGGTTTCATTTTATAAATAAATATGATGAAATTTTAGGGTAAGGCCTTAGGCTAAGTTGGAATATAGTAAAAGGGACCGTGCATTCATGGGATATGAAAGGACTAATCATAAGATTTTTAAACTAAGGTTTGGTCATTCTGAAAAACAAAACTTAAGCCTTAGGGTAAAAATTAGGCTAAGTCTATGGTACTTATAATTATTCCCATAAAAATTTTAATTTAATTAGAAGGGACCTAGGTCAAAACATTAGACTTGGGTTTCAATCATGGTTTAAAATAGATATAATTAATTCCATTTTAACATTTGAATCACCAACCCCTAAGCATGTTTGTTCCTAAATAAGATTTCATTGATCCTGAAACACAAGAAACAAGTTTTAGTAACATTGGAAAAGGTAAAACAATGATCATCCAGAAATATTTCTATTAATCCAAGTGAGATTGGTTTCTAAAAATAATAGGAAATATTGAAGTTAGGACTCAAGGAACATGTAAATCTTAATTCAAAGACTTAGATTAAATTTTTCATGAAAATTTAGCCTTTTAATATAAATTATTGATCTAGGTTTAAAACATATTAAAGTGACCTTGTGAATTATAAGAGACATGGCATTGTGTTTAAGTGTGGGTTTATATCTCAATAAAAGGGACCCTATGATTAGTTTCCTAGTCTGATCTCATGCCATTGGATCAACTACACAAATTAATGTGGACCTTAAATCTACTTGGACCACTAGTATTTGATTTAAAAAAAACTAATTTACAAGGTTTATTTTGATGTTCACATGATCATTATTTATGTCCTCATGACGGTCAATGACATCCATGTGACCGTCATAATTAAAGCCATGTCATTTTCTTAATGAGATTAATTTTAACATTCATATGAGCATAAAAAAACATCCTTATAACCATCAAATAAACTTAATTCCCTTTGATCTTGACACTTGTCATCTTCTGTTTTACTCTGTTCCTAGTGTGCCATTTGGTGATCTCACATTTGCTCCAAATTTAAAAAGTCAATGTCAACTCACATCATTGGATTAATCTTGTCTAAGTAAACACAAACCATTGGATCATGATTTGAGGGATGCACCACCATTGGCTAATTAAAATCCTTTAAATGAACTAATGACACTTTTTGGTGTCTTGGGGCTTTGAATTATCAAAGTTTATTATGCTTTATTGGATTAACTTTGCCTGACTAAACTTGGGTCATTGATCCTATAGAAAAAACAATATTTAAGCTTGAGGATATGTATAAATAACATAAGATACTAGACTTAAGATAAGTTCAAGACATATTTAAAGTGACCATACAAATTAAAAGGGACTTGGGAAAATATTTTGTACCAATGCTAGGAATAGAACTTAGGACATTATAAAATGCCCTCTACTCCGTGGTGTCACTTGGTAGTAGGGTATTATTCCAGGGTTTTTTTTGGGAGAAATGTTTCAAAGAACCAAATTTCATTAAATAAAATGTCTAAAACACAAATTCCAAAGGAATTAGCCTTTGAAAAAAAACCCAAAGGGTAAGTGCCTTAGGTCCAAAGGGATTCTTTCAAGGAAATTGTCCCAACCAAAAGGTTTGACATATTTCACCTGTAGACCAAATTTTTGTGGAATAAAAGTTCTAAAGGAAAACTTTGGTAGAACAAAGGTTCTAAAGGGTAGAAAATACAAAGTTCAAAAAAATTACTAGACCAAAATACCTGAAAGACAAAACATGACTAAGTTCTAGGATAAATAAATTAAACAAAGTCCATAACATATTTAAAGTGTTCCTGCATAACTTAAATAAAATTTCCCACCAATTTTGAATTTAAAAGAAGTTCTTAGAATAAAATTAGACAAAGGGTTTAGAAATTCAATTATGAATTCAATTTTAATTTTTAACAGACCAAAGGCTATATAAAAATCAAATTAACACTAAATCACAAGACCCAAAATTTTGTCCATTACAAATGGACTCCATTAATCTTGCAATATGAAAAACATAGATATCCAATGTTATCAACATTTCACAAGATTAAACAAGAATTATGCACAAATATGCTAACCATATCAGGTGTGGATGATCTTAAAATAATAAAATATCATGCAAACATGCTAATGATACTATGATCAAGTGAATTTTCTATTTCAAGGTACTAGTTTTCACAATTTTCAATAAGGGTCCATTTTTTTATAAATGGGGGTATGTTGACCTCAACACAAGGCACTAACTCTATAAAAGAAAAGTTGGATGATATTAAAAAGATGGTTCAAATTTTGATTAATGACTTCCTTGACATGAAAAGAAAGATGTGGAATGATAATGTCCCAACTGGTAATCAAAATTATAGATTTTGGAGGCATAATAAACTATTTAATAGGCTTGTTAATAATATAGAGCAGCCCAATAATCTTCCAAACATTAACATGGTAGAGATAGATCTACCTAATTTGTGAAAAATCCATAGTACTTCTCAACATGCTGAACTTGATTTTGTTGAATTTTGTGCAACATTTGAAATATTTCAAAGAGAAGTAGCAAGGCAAGATTAGATGCATAATCTACCAGAATCCCACTAAGACCCTAGCCCTTCAATCACTACCATGTTCTTTGAGACACATGAATTTCCCTTCCAAAGTGAAGATGACAATGTACCAGAGGACAATACCAATGATATTCATGCTTTCTAGAAATTTTAGAAAGGTGGTTATAATATGAAGAATAGGCATCCCTTCATAACTTATATTCCTCCAAATAGCATAGTCATTCCACCAAATATCAAACCTGACAATAATCCTTCTCCCTTGAAAGAGAATGATGAGCCTCATAATAAGGGAGAACAGAGAAAATGAGGATACAACATCATTAAGTACATGAAGATTATCTAAGCAAATATTACCCTTCATTAATTATCTCAAATCACTAAACATAAGGAGTAATTATGTAATTCTATCATGGGGAAGTCCCTTGTGGAAAGGATAAAAGTATATAGAAAGAAAACAAAGGCTAATAACACCAATGTAATCTATAAAATAAATCCATAGGTTCCACCCTTTATGCTAACTATGAGGGCATTTGGTAAGAATATTCATAATTTTTAGTTGATTTTGGAGCTTCATCAACTGTGATGCCTACTTATATATGTCAAAAGAGTGGCCTAACTCCAATCCCTATAAAGAGGAAAGTTTCAAAGATGGATAAAAAGGTGGTACCAATGATTGGATAACTAACTAATGTACATATTCAAGTGGCATCTAAACCATGAATTCATGTGATTATTGACATCCTTGTGGTAGACATACCTGAAAGCTATGGATAGTTTCTTAGTAGGGACTAGTCTAAAATGCTCAATGGATTTCTCTCACATTTGGCTACCCTAGAGAGGCATTGCAAATCAAACTTTTATTGATAAAGAACCAATGATGAAGTATCCTTTCATAGATAATCTCAATAATGAATAGGTAAAGTGTGAATCCTCTATCCTTGGTATTTATACTTTCACTACACAAAATGAAACCCAAGATCCAAAATCTAAGGGTCCTAATAAATTATGGACTCTCTACTTTGATGGTTTTAGATCTAAACAAGGATCAAGCATAAGAATTTAAATAATTTATCCTTAAGGTAAAAGGTTCTTTGTATCATAAAAATAATAATTCCCTTGCACTAATAATAAGCCTAAATATGAAGCATTAATTTTTGGATTGCAATTTTCACTAAAGAATAATGTCAAGTAGTTGTTAGTATTTGTGTATTAAGAGCTCTTAGTCAATTATGCCAATAAAAAATACAAATATAAGTTGTCTTATCTAAAAATATATGAACATAAAGAATGGGATTCGATTGAGAGATTTGAGGCTTTTAACATAGTAGTGGTTCCTTGAGAATAAAATCAAGATGTAGATACACTAGCTATTACTGCTACTAATTTGGGGCCTCTCCAAGAATCCAAGATAAAGAGATTCTCCATTGAGATAGTACATTGTCCTTTTATTCATTAAAATGTAGAAAATTTCCAAGTCTTTGATGATGACCAATAGATCATTCAGTTTCTAACCAATTTAGGACAATTTGAGTCCTAAATAATTGATGATAACAAAGTTAGTCATCTCTACCAATAGAAATCAAATGAAGAAGGTATCCTTTATCTCAAGGAGAATCATCTCCTAATTGGTTTGGTCTCCTTAGAAAGACCATTTCATATAGATCTCCAAGCTCAACAATAAAGGTAACCTAAAGCTAATGAATTTGAATTCATTAAGGAGAATTTAGGTGTTGAGCATAGCCCATGATATATCAACATTGGCCTCAATTTCACACTAGAAGATAGATAATGGGTGAAGGATTTAATCACCCAATATAAAGATGTGATTGCATATATATATGAAGACTTGAAGGTTTATGACCCAAAGGTCATCACTCATACAAATGCACTGAAAGTAGACCATAATGCATTGAGATAAAGACCAATGAATCCCATCCTAGAGCCTCTTATCCAAAGACAAGTGGAAAATTTGCTAAGTTTAAAGATAGTCTTCCCAATTAGACATTCTACCTAGATGACCAATTTAGTTCTAGTTATAAAGAAGAGTACAGAGACTAGGTTATGTGTTGTTTTCAAAAATGTGAACAAAGATTATAAGAAGTATAACTATCCACTACCTTGATTAGATAAGGTGATGTTGGAAATATTGTCATTGATGTCAAAGGTTTAGCATTATAGGTGATAAAGGCCCCATTGCATTTAATGTTGTTTGTAATAAATATATCTTGGATAATATGAGTTAATATTTATTTAATATTAATGAATATATTTTTGGTTGCATATGAGACAAAAGAGGGGCCCATGGAGAAGTTGAAGAGCCATGGGGTAAAGACAAAAGAAGGATGGGATGCATTTTCCCATCAAGAGTCATCTTGGGGAATACCAAGAGTCACCAAGTGAAGACAAAAGAGTAAGGGTGAAATTTCTCATGAAGGGACACCTTAAGGAATATGAAAAGTTGCCAAGATGAGGACAAAAGATGGAAGGACATTTTTGATCATGAAGGGTCACCACATGAATTTTCAAAGGCTTGAATATGAAGGGTCATCCAAGATTGGTGCCATTTTCCATGAGGATTGAAGGGTCAAAAAGGGGGAAGGCCAAAGGTCATTTGGAAAGCTATAAATAAAGGCTTGATAAGCCATTTGTAAATATGGAAGAGAGAGGTTGATTTGATATTGTAATATCTAGCTTAGAAGAGCAATTGTGAGAGATGAATAGTATTTGTTATATCTAGCTTAGAAGAGCAAAAGTGAGAGAGAGGAAAGAGATGTTGTATTGAACTATCATTTTTTGAGATAGCAACATTGAGAGATAGGTGTGTGGTATACACAAAGGGGTTGGTGCTCCTGTGGGTTGGTGCTCACGAATAGTTGCTGGGTTGGTGCTCGGCAAAGGGGTTTGAAGCTCCTATGGGTTGGTGCTCATGAATTGTAGCTGGGTTGGTACTTGGAAAAGGGGTATGGTGATCCTATGGGTTATTTCTCATGAATATACTTGAGATTGTTCTCCATGGTTTTTCCCACATTGGGTTTCCACGTTATATCTGGTGTCTCTCTCTATCTTGTGTGATGTTTATTGTTTGAGTTTTATTGCATATCTTGAATGTTTAATTAAGTGGAATTTGATAAAGGGAAAGTTTTAATAAGATATATGATATACTGGTTCATCCCCCCTCTCAGTATATTCCATGCTTAACAATTGGTATCAGAGCAAGTTCCTTTTTGAAAAGTTTTACAGCTTGAAGGTAGATCGAGAAAGCATAATGGCTAGGTCACAGGAAGGATTTTCTAAAAATAAGGCACCTTTGTTTGATGGAACAAATTATGCTTTTTAGATCATGCGAATGAAGGTTTATTTGATGGCCCTTGGATTCAACATATGGAAAGCAGTGGTGAAGGAATATGAAGAGCCACAAACATCTACAATTACTCTAGCAAAAAAGAAGGCAAGTGAATGTAATGCTAAAGCTTTAAATGATATTTTATGTGGTTTATGTGAATCTAAATTTGTTAAATTTATGCAATGTAAATCTACTCATGAAACTTGGGTAAAACTTGAGAATATTTACAAAGGTGATGGAAAGGTTCAGCAAGCTAAGCTACAAACTTTTAGAAGGTAGTTTGAATGTTTGAAGATGGAAGAAGAAGAAGATATAGCAAGTTATCTTTTGCAAGTTGATCAAGTTGTAAATCAGATTCAAGGTCTTAGAGAAATGTTGGATGATTCAATGGTGGTGAAAGAGGTTTTGAGATCTCTACCAATGAGATATGATGCAAAGTTTTTGACAATCAAGGAGATGAAAAATTTAACCAAGCTAAAGATGGATGAGCTTCATGATATTCTCATGGCATATGGGATGTGGATAGAACAAGATTAACCCTCAAAGAGAGAAGCAAATTTCAAGACATCAAAGAAGGAGAAAGCTAAGATCCAAGAATCAAGTGATAGTTCTAGTAATGGTGAAGATGATAATGAAGCACTTTTCATTCACAAGCTGAAAAGAGGAACAGGTAAATATCAAGGAAAATTACCTTTTAAATGTTTTAATTGTGGAAAGATTGGATATTTTTTAGCTAGATGCCTAGATAAGGTTAATGATGATGAAGAAGAAAATCCTACATACAAGAAGAATTTCAAAAGTAAATCTAAGAAGGGTTTCGAGAATAAGAGCCTATATTCTAAGGATCCTAGTTCAGGCGAAGATAGTGGAGTCAGTGATTGAGAAGAAGAGATTCTATTCATGGCCATACATAAAGGTGATCAAGAAGAAGAAGAGGAGGAAGCTGAAGTGAATATGGAAGGAGAGCTCATTTGTGCCTTAGAAGAGTTAGAAGCTGTTCAAAAGAAGAATTGAAGATTAAAGCACTAGATCGAGAAAAATGAACAACAGTCAAAGGAAATGATTGAAGATCTACAAGCACACTTTGAAGAAGCCAAGAAGAATGAAGAAGACCTCAAAGCATAGTTGGAAATAACAAGAAAAGAATGTCAAAGGTATGTTATTGAAATTGCCTCTTCAGAAGAAGATATTAAGAAAGTAGTCAGTGATTCAAAATTTGAAGATAGCACTAACATGCTGAATAAGATATTGGAAAGTCAAAAAGCATATTTAGATAAGACAAGGATCAGTTTTGAAAATAAAAATAGCTATGTTGAAGCTCTTACATAAGAGGAAACAAAAAGGGGAGAAGTGAAAAATACAAAGGACATACCAAACAGAGAAGGCTTGATGGAATAAAGCTACAAAAGGCAATCAGGTCAGAGATATATAGATAGGTCTTATTTTTATGGCTATTGTTTTTATTGTAATAGATATGGTCACAAGAAATTAGAATGTAGAAAAAGATCTAAAAATTTTAGAAATAAGGAGAAGGAAAGTCAATTAGATTCAAGCAAAAGCCACAACTCTTTTGCTCCTCTATCAAGCTTTGATGAAGAGACTATAGTATGCTACAAGTTTAATAACTTCGAACACATAGCTCGATATCGTAGAAGCATGTTCGAGTTAGTCAAGAAGGATCAAAGCTTCAAAGCTCCATTCATCAAAAAGAAGGATCAAAATCTCAAATCTCCATTCATCAGGGAGAAGGTTTAGACATGTACATGGTAAAAGAAACAACATGAAGATTTTATGATGGTTCAGACAGCCCTGCATGTAAAAGGTAAAGATCAGCCATGGTTAATTGATAGCGGATGTTTAAGGCATATGACAAGAGATAAAATTAAATTCATATCTCTAAAGAAGACCAATGGTGGTATAGTGAGATTCAGAGATAAAACCACTACCAGGATAGTCGAAAAAGGTACTTTGAGTTTGGATTATGGTAGAACTAAGACTAAAAATGTTTTATATGTAGAAGGTCTTAAGCATAATCTATTGAGTGTTAGTCAAATATGTGATCAAGGATATACATTAAAGTTTCATAAATAAGGTTGTGAGATTAGAAGAAAAGATTCAAATGAGTTGATTATAGATGCTCAAAGGATAGGGAATAATGTGTATGTATTCTTAGATATCTTCTCAAAGGCACGATCAAAGGATACATTCAAAGATCAATGAGACGAGTTGGGAGTAATTTCTATTACTTCTTGCCATTGATGTTCAGCATCAGTTGAGGGGGAGCTAAGTGTTAGTTTCAGGTATGCCCTTTGCCATTAATGTCAAAAGGGGAGAATAATAGGTATAAGTATATGTACAAGTGAAAAAAATAGGTACAGAGAATAGGTATAGGTTACTACAATAAGGGGGATTTACTATATGTTTTCAGATGATAGTATATATAGGTGACAGGATGTGGCAGTTTCAAGATTGAGGTTGCCATCAATGACAAAGGGGGAGATTGTTGGAAATATTGTCATTGATGTCAAAGTTTTAGCATTATTGATGATAAAGGCCCCATTGCATTTAATGTTGTTTGTAATAAATATATCTTGGATAATATGAGTTAATATTTTTTTAATATTAATGAATATATTTTTGGTTGCATATGAGACAAAATAAGGGCCCATGGAGAAGTTGAAGAGCCATGGGGTAAAGACAAAAGAAGGATGGGACACATTTTCCCATGAAGAGTCATCTTGGGGAATACCAAGAGTCACCAAGTGAAGACAAAAGAATAAGGGTGAAATTTCTCATGAAGGGACACCTTAAGGAATATTAAAAGTCACCAAGATGAGGACAAAAGATGGAAGGATGTTTCTAATCATGAAGGGTCACCACATGACTTTTCAAAGGCTTGAATATGAAGGGTCATCCAAGATTGGTGCCATTTTTCATTAGGATTGAAGGGTCACAAAGGGGGAAGGCCAAAGGTCATTTGGAAAGCTATAAATAAAGGCTTGAGAAGCCGTTTGTAAATATGGAAGAGAGAGGTTGATTTGATATTGTAATATCTAGCTTAGAAGAGCAATTGTGAGAGATGAATAGTATTTGTTATATCTAGCTTAGAAGAGCAAAAGTGAGAGAGAGGAAAGAGATGTTGTATTGAACTATCATTTGTTGAGATAGCAACATTGAGAGATAGGTGTGTGGTATACACAAAGGGGCTGGTGCTCGTGTGGGTTGGTGCTCGACAAAGGGGTTGGTGCTCATGTGGGTTGGTGCTCATGAATAGTTGTTGGGTTCGTGCTCGGGAAAGGGGTTGGAAGCTCCTATGGGTTGATGCTCATGAATTGTAGCTGAGTTGGTACTCGACAAAGGGGTATGGTGCTCCTATGGGTTATTTCTCATGAATATACTTGAGATTGTCCTACATGGTTTTTCCCACATTGGGTTTCCACGTTATATCTAGTGTCTCTTTTTATCTTGTGTGATGTTTATTGTTTGAGTTTTATTACATATCTTGAATGTTTGATTAAGTGGAATTTGATAAAGGGAAATTTTTAATAAGATATATGATATACTGATTCACCCCCCCTCTTAGTATATTTCATGCTTAACAGGTGATACAAATAGTAAGTGGCCGTGAAATGATGTCCTTCTTGGATGGCTTTTCAAGTTATAACCAAGTGTTAGTATAATTAGAGGATAGTATGAATATTGAATTTACTACAAATTGAGGTACTTATGCATATATGAGGATGAATTTTGGCTTAATAAATGTAGGATCCACCTTTTAGTGAGCCATGGATCATACATTACAAATATTAATAGGTAAATGCATAATCATCTATATGGATGATCTTACTGTGTTCTCTAAGAATAAGAATGATCATGTAGGCCATATATAGTCAATCTTTGAAAGATGTAGGAGGTTTGGCATCTCATTAAACCTAAAGAAGAGCATATTTGGAGATATTGAGGGTAATCTCTAAGGACACATCATTACCAAAGAATGGATCATCATTGATCCAAATAAAATCTAGGTAATTTCAAAGATTGCACCACTAGATAGCAAGAAAGAGCTCAAGTCATTCTTTGGGAAGATTAATTTTATAAGGAAGTTTATCTCAATATTTGTGTAAATTGTTATCTTAGGATTTATAGAAATGTGAGACCCATGAATACAATGCTTAAATATGATGTTAAAATAGAATGGAAAGTTGAGGCTTAGAAGTCTTTTCAAGACACTAAAGATGTTATATCTCAAGCCCCAATACTTATTAGTCCAGATTTTATGAAGGATTTATACTTTTACTCATTTTATTTAGAGAATAAAATTGATACTATCATAAAACAAAATAAAAATGATACTGGACATCCAATTGTGTTCATCAGCATGAATTTGAAGGATGCATAACTTAGGTACTCCATGATTGATAAATATATATTCACTCTTATCAAAGTAGTAAAGAAGTTTTGACACTGGATCTTGAATAATAAGACAATTTCAATCATACTTGATATTTTTATCAATCTCACCTTGTCACAAAATGAATTAAGAGAACAAAAAGGTAAATGGATGGCAAAGTTGTAAGAGTTCAACATAGAAATCAAGCCTACCAAGATTGTTCAGGGTCAAGGCATTGTCTAATTAATGACTGAGCTTGATCCAAGTATTATCATTAAAAATTTAGGTGAAGCCTAGGTATTTTTAGTAATTTGACCTATCAAGTCCAAATTACTACCCCTATCATACAAAACTTTCTTAAAACTAGTCATAGCCTTTTAAAGTTGGTCAAACTAAGGAATTGTGGCCTAAAAAGCACTATTTTTGGTCCAAAATGTCAAAAATGGATTGTAAATAGGTCATTATTATTTCAAAATAATATTTTCAAGTTCAAATATGCAAATAATCTATGCAAATGGATCAATTTTGAGAGAAAATTGAATTTTTTGGAAACTACATGTGGTTTCAAGACCTCAAATTTTATACGTAGGGTCATCATGAGTTGGATAACCTTCTTAAAAAGTTTCATGACTATTAGATAAGTGTAGATACTCTTTGTTTTATAATAATCTTTAACATGTATGTTGGATATCACCATTGGAGTAGGCATCATTCTAGAGTCCCACAAAGGTTTATAAGTCTAATTAAAAGTGTTAAAAGCATGGGATGATGTTTTTACATCATAATAAGACCTTTAAATAGTGTTTAAACTCTAAATTTTAAGCAAATAGGTATAAAGGCCAAAAAGGGTTTTTTGACTTTTCAATCAAAATGTGCTTTCAGAGTATTTTGATAGCATGGAAAAGACCCCATGATGATGTTTTTAGGGATTACAAGTAATATGAAGATTTATTTTCATTTTGGTGAATTTTTTATTTTTTAGTTCTAGATACCCTTCCTAGCCTCATGTTCAGATGCTCATATATCTCACCACATGTGGATTTTGAATGAAATATATTAGAATGTTTTGATTAATCATATGTAATTATAATTCATGAAAAATTGAGATAATTTTAGGGGTTTTTATTTATTAATAATCATTGAGAATGTAGGCATCTCAGATTGCAATCAAAACCCCATAGACAGATTTCTCCACATGATAACATTTTATATATTTTGAATGGGGACCCAATATTTTCAAGTATTTTTAATGGGTTAGTGTTATAAACATAAATATAAAAATTTGGGATGTGGAGGTCTATATTTCATGAACCATCATTTTGAAAATTCAGCTTCAAAGCCCACCTAAACCCTCAAAAAACCAATTTTTCAAAAAGTTGTATCATTACAATAAAATCATCTTAGATCAACCAAAAAAGATTTCAAATGTCAATTTTATGCATGGAGATGTACGAATGAGGGGATAAATCATGTTTTTAATGGAAAAAAGCATGTAAAATGAAGTACATGACACTTCAATGAAATATAATAAATCGATATAAAATAATAAGACTTTTTATTCATTATAAAATTTTAATGTGGTCATAAATCATCCCAAAAGTGTTTTAACCATCTCAATCAAAATGGTCAATCTACATGAAAATGGAACAAAACAGGCTTAGTGTAATGTCCCCATTTTCATGAGCATCAACTCGTCAAAGGATTAGCCTATTATGCGACCCTCGTAGGCTGATAGGATGGATAGAGGGTCTTGATGGAGCTTGGCTTGGCTTCGACTAGCAGAATTTTTCCAGTTGGCATTTGTTCGGGCTTTTTCAGACACATTTGCTTGAGCTCCTATTTTTTAAAGATATTTGACATGTAGCAAAGCACCCCTATTTTGGTATGGTCATGTGCAAAATCACTCCCTTGTTCACCAAATTTAGATGGTTAAAGAATCAGATATGTATTGAGGGAGATATTAATATTTAATTGATTTGATTAAATAATAATTATTTTGTGTAATTTAATGACTTAGGCATTTTGACCCAAGGGGGTGCTCATTATGAAGGGGGCCATTTTAATTATATTTTATAATTAAAATTGTGTCTTTAGACTATGGAAAAATTAAAAGAGAAGAAAACCCTAATTTTTAATTATGAAACCCTAATTAGGGCAAGCACCCCTTTTTGAAGATTATAAGGGTTTCTCATTGGAGAGCGCATTCATTCATGTTGAAGACAAAATTTTTGCTAGGTATTTTCTAAGAAGACTGAGCCAAGGGTTTCCAATATTCTATTTGCATTGAAGATCATGTAATCTTAAGTGTGTGCAATTCAGAGGTTATGAGATATCAGCTGATCTATTGCTGGGTTGAGAGATAACTTCACACAGAGGTTATCACAAAGGTTCATAGGTATTTATTTCATCAGGGTTTGATCCAAAAATTATCTAGAACAAGATTTCTAATTGTGGCATAATTTTCTAGGGTTTTGGAGTACAGCCGTACCAAGCCATACTATTTTTACTACCACTATATAGAATCTATATGGTATTGTACCAGGTCATACAGTTACAACAAAGGGCATATTTCTGTCTTAGGGCAAAATGCCTTCTTTTTGGCAAAATAGCAGATACCCTTTTGAGTGCCTATTCTTCTAGCATTATTTTGGATCTTTAGAAGCACAGAGAAAAGGATATTTATTGTAGCTATACCAGCTATACTAGATCTAGGGTTTGTATAAAAAATTAGGTTTTTGAACAATATTTCATATTATTTTATATGCATGACAGAGATTTAATATTGTAATCATTTGGAAGAATAATAAGATCATTGATTAGCTAGTTAAGTGATTATACTGCTATTTATTTATTTATTTGAATTTATCTTGCAAAATCACATTTTTTATTTCATGTAAAAACACCAAAAAATTCAAAATACACAAAAATATTAAAAATATATACAGTTCTAGAATTCATGGGAAATAGGGGTTTCTACAGTGGTATCAAAGCTTTTGTCCTACCACCCTGTTGGGTAGATTGGACATTGAATTGGCTAGTTAACCATGGTTACTTCAAGTACTCAAAAACAATGGGACAAGACTATGGAGAAGCTTAAATAAAGTTTGAATAAGTTGGTTGAAAACCAGAGGAGGATGAATGAATTGCTTTCACACCCTACAACCGAAGACAAATTAGCACGGTATATGACATCTGTTTTTAAAGGGTCCACATCACAAAACAAAAAGGAGAAACAAGAGGTCTCTACAGGGGAAGTATCTAGAAATCTTCACCATGAATTTTCATCAGCTAGTGACCAGCTTATAGCTGATCTTATGGAAAGCAAAAATTAGACTTTTAGGAAAGATATTGGGCACAAGACACATCAGGATGGACCTCAACATTTTGAAGAAATCCAAGTGAACCAAAATGATTCTAATGGTGCAAGGCAAGTTTTAGTTTTAGAAAATGCGAAAGGTTGCATTGAATCAAATAATTGCTCTTTAAGTAGAAATGTTGTACAACTAGCTTTTATATCTCAATCAACTCTAGGTTTCTGCCCCTCACCTTCTCCTTATCCTGAATCACAAAATGAAAAAAATTGGTATATTTTGCCAGCCAGGGACACACAAGACTACATGATGATGGAAAGTGTCATTCATCCCATCTTTATGCTTCTCGCATCCCAGTTAAATCAAAACCAGTTGAGATTTCAAGGCTAGCAGGTACAATTAAGTCCAAAATTTCTAAAGATCCATACAATAGGCTCAAGAAGGATGACAAGATTGATTACCATGCAAGCACCAAAACAGTGAAGCCTAGTCTCAGATCTCAAGAATTTTGAAGCTCAAATGATGACTATCATAATTTTACCAAATCCACAAAAATTGACGAAGTTCCTATAACAGCTCAAGTAGCTTTCGAGTCAGCAGCTCAAGCAGCTTTCGAGTCGGCAGCTCATGCAACTGAAGCAGAAAAAGTTGTTGTAAGTCATGTCAAACACAAACCACTTATAAAAGAATCCACCCAGTCTGGAAAGTCTTAGAGGGAGGCTGATTTGGAAAGTGAGCTTGATGAAGCTATTGAAGTTGCTCTTGCAAGGTTAGTTTGTATATTAGGCAACAATTGTGAAGATAATAGTTCTGCAAAGATGGGGGAAGCTTATAGCATCAAAAGTTCAAGAATAAGAAAAGATGAGAAAATTAGTGTCTCCCACCCTGGTTTAGGTTTTACATGGGTTACCTCAAGTCAGAAAGTTGGTATAAATTTGAATGGTGAAGAAAATTAAGAGGATCTAGTTTCTTTAGCGAGAGCAAAGCAATTTTAGGCATATAAGTATGGTCAACAACACTTGGAAGACTACAATGATAATGCAGAAGAGAGCAAATTTAGCACCGATCATAAAAATAGAAATCTACATGTTAAAGAAGAATATTATGAGGGAATTGCTACACATTCAAAGAGGTCAATGTTTCACAGTTCCTCAAATAAAAGCAATTACTATTCTTCTGCAGCTACTCAGCCAGTATTTGATGACTATAATGATGATGCACACTAGGACATTTATTCTGGCAGAAATAGGTCCAAAAGTACATTGAATGCAGGTAGAAGGTATAAAAATTGTGTTCCCTATATTCCATCTACTTCAGATACATCCAACAAACCAAAATTCAAAGAGGATGGTCAAGATGAAATGATTATTAGCAGGCAACAAAGTGAGAAGCTTGTTTTCTTATAGGAAGTGCTTCACAAAAGGGTTGTGGGTTAGAATATTGCAGTTAAGTCTGTAGCTGATGCAATTTGATGATCTAGAGCAGGGTTTTTGACCCTAATCGACAAATTATGAGTTTTATGTTTATGGGCCCAACTGGAGTGGGGAAGACTGAATTAGCTAAAGCTCTTACAAGCTATCTTTTCAATACTGAACGTGCACTTGTGAGGATCGATATGAGTGAATATATGGAAAAGCATGTTGTCTCTCATCTAGTTGGATCTCTTCTTGGTTATGTTGGCTATGACGAGGGTGGACAATTAATAGAGGTTGTTTATAGGAGACCTTACTCAGTTTTATTATTTAATGAAATTGAAAAAGCTCACTCTGATGTATTCAACATCCTCCACCAGTTGTTAGATGATGGGAGGATAACTGATCCCCAAGGGTACACCATTAGCTTCACAAACTATGTGGTTATCATGACATCAAATATTGGGTCCCAATATATTTTGGAGACACTTCAAAGTACACACGAGTCTCGAGAGGTAGTTTATGAATTAATGAGAAAATGAGTGGTGGAAGTTGCATGGCAGACAATTCATCCAGAGCTCATGAATCGTATTGATGAGTATATTATTTTCCAGCCTCTAGAGTCTCAACAAATAAATCATATTGTTTGAATATAGCTTGAGTGTGTATAGTCCTGACTAGAGCAAAAGAAGATCAATCTCAAATTCATTGAAAATGTTGTTGTTGTTACATGTGCATTGGCTACGTACAAGCTGAAGTTTCCTATCCGAATGTACCTTGATTGTAAAATAGACATGATCATAACTAGTGGACGGCATCTTATTAAGGCAGATTATACAGTTCGGTTTAAAACTAATGGAAAAATCACAGCTTTGCATGTTGATTTATTAATCAATGTAGGATTTTTATCAGATATAAGCCCTACCTTGCCCCATTTTATGATCCCAGTAATAAAAAAATACAACTGGGGAGCTCTTTCATATGATCATAAATTATGTAAAACAAATCTACCAAGCAAGTCAGCAATGAGAGGTCCTACAGATACATAGGGAAGTTTCATTGCTGAATCCATTATTGAGCATGTTGCCTCATTTATATGTTTGGATTCAAATGGCATGAGAGACAAGAACCTACTCACACTTGAAAGTGTTGAGTTATTTTATGGCTCTTTTGTTGAGAGTCATATTAGCTTATACCATCTATTATGGAATGAAGAGTTGCCATCTATAGAATTTAGAACTAGAGCCTACAATTTAGCTATCCATCATGCTAATATGAATCTATTAGGGATTGCTACTCCTATATCACAGGGATCTCACATGGATACATGGTTACATGATGGTTATGGTGTTAGCAGGTATGATGGCTTGATAATTTATCACATCCAAGAGGATTTGGTAGATGAATGTGAATACAGATTATATTGGGATACAGGGATCATTCTGTATGTTAGATTGCTTTTCATCATGATAGTGGTTCACAATAGTGCTAAGCATGATTCAATATCTTTTTAGGCACTCTACAGAGTCATTTGGGATCCAGGTGAATTAGAGTTTTCTTGGCATCTGAGATTGCTTAGTGACAAGCAATTTTAGGGAGGGTGGACTGTAATGTCCCCATTTTCATCAGCATCAATTCATCAAAGGATTATCCAATTATGCAACCCTAGTAGACTGATAGGGTGGATAGAGGGTCTTCTTGATGGAGCTTGGCTTGACTTCGACTAGAAAAAATTTTCTAGTTGGCATTCATTTGGGCTTTTTTGAACACATTTGCCTGAGCTCCTATTTTTTAGGGATATTTGACATGCAGCGGAGCACCCCTATTTTGGTATGGTCATGTGCGGAATCACTCCCTTGTTCACTAGCTTCAAATGATTTGAGAATTAGATATGTATTGAGGGAGATATTAATATTTAATTGATTTGATTAAATATTAATTATTTCATGTAATTTAATGACTTAGGCATTTTGACCCAAGGGGGCGCTCATTATGAAGGGGGCCATTTTAATTATATTTTATAATTAAAATTGTGTCTTTAGACTATGGAAAAATTAAAAGAGGAGAAAACCCTAATTTTTAATTATGAAACCCTAATTAGGGCAAGTGCCCCTTTTTGAAGATTATAAGGGTTTCTCATTGGAGAGTGCATTCATTCATGTTGAAGATAGAATTTTTGCTAGGTATTTTCTGAGAAGACTGAGCCAAGGGTTTTTAGTATTCTATTTACATTGAAGAACATGCAATCTTTAGTGTGTGCAATTCAGAGGTTGTGAGATATCAGCTGATCTATTGCCAAGTTGAGAGATAACTTCACATAGAGGTTATCACAGAGGTTCATAGGTATTTATTTCATCAGGGTTTGATCCAAAAATTATCCAGAACAAGATTTCCAGTTGTGGCACAATTTTCTAGGGTTCTAAAGTACAGCCATACCAAGCCATACTATTTTTACTACCACCATATAGAATCTGTACGGTACTGTACCAGACTATATAGTTACATCAAAGGGCATATTTTTGTCCTAGGGCAAAATGCCTTCTTTTTGGCAAAATAGCAGATACCCTTTTGAGCACCTATTCTTCTAGCATCATTTTGGATCTTCAGAAGCATAGAGAAAATGATATTTATTGCAGTTGTACCATCTATACTAGATCTAGGGTTTGCAGGAAAAATTAGGTTTTTCAACAATATTTCATATTATTTTATATGCATGACAGAGATTTAATATTGTAATCATTTGGAAGAATAATAAGATCATTGATTAGCCAGTTAAGTGATTATACTGCTATTTATTTATTTATTTGAATTTATCTTGAAAAATCACATTTTTTATTTCATGTAAAAACACCAAAAATTTCAAAATACACAAAAATAGTCAAAAAAATATACAGTTCCAGAATTCAAGGGAAACAGGGGTTTCTACACTTAGTCAACCTTGTTGATTGAATGACTTGTGTTTTCTCATCAAAATAAAAGATCTTGTGATGATAAAATTTTAAAAAATATATTTAATTATTTTTTTAGGGTTCATGGAATATTTTTTTAGGTTTAATGGAGTCCAAATGGTAGAAGATAGGTTATTAGGCCTAATTAGCCTAATAGTCTTAATTGGTCAATCAAGCAGGGAAAGAATGGCATTGAAATTATATAAAATTAATTAATTTTGGAGTTACCACATGGAATATATGTTTTTTTAAAGTGGATATATCATTATAAAATCAATCCATAAGTTTTAATTCATTCAAGTTGAGTTCAAGTTGAGTTAACTAGTCCTTAAGGATCAAATCTCTTCAGTTGACTAGTTTGACTAGTTTCATGCATCTCCCATGCTTTTCATGCAAGATAAGGACTTTAAAGAACTTAAAATCACTTTAAATATGGATTTATATTCCAATTTATGGAATTATTCTCATTCAAATAAGGTTGACAAGTCAACATGGGCCCACCACTTCTCAATTCGATGCCAAAAATGAAAAACATGTAATTTTTAAAGACTTGGAATATTTTAAAGCTTTTATTTAATATTATAAAAGGATTTTAGTCTTATTTTAACTCAAATAAGACTAATAATTTAATTTTCCATGCAAATTTGGATTTATTTAAGGTTTTAGACTTATATATTGGCTTTTTTAAGCCACTTTTGAGAGAATTTCTAAAGCAAAACAAAAATTGTAATTGGCATCATTTATCACTAAAGGAAATCTTTTGCATATGAGTTTTTTTTAATAGAATAGAGTGCATTTTTTTATTGTGTACCATAATATAAGTGAGATATATATCCATTTTTTTTAGGTCTTTTCCTCACCTACTATGAAAATCTCATCCTCTATAGGTCATTTGAAGAGTTAGGAATAGAATTTGCTTTGCAAGCTTCTTTCAAGCCTTCTTTTGAAACACTTATGTTTAGGATTTATTGAAGAATTTATTCTAATTATTATATTTACATTAGTCTAAAAAAACTTTTGGATAATACAAATCATTTAGGTGCATCACCCCATTAGATAGGATTTTCCATTTTAGTTTCTTTCTCCCTTTTCATCCCAAAAAATCAAAATAGTTTAGTTTTTAGAGATAAATCTTAAGGGAACCAACCCTCTCTATAGGTTATTATTATCATATAGTCACCCACACTATAAGAAGATCTAATTGTATTATTTGGAGGGAGGGTGTGTTTATCACATCTTCAAATTGGGTGCACTCTAGAGTGACAATAGGTATCTAGAGTGGAATGGTATACTGATATAATCTAATATCTACTAATAGGTACTTGTTACCCATAACTCAATCGAGAATGAAGGAGAGATTTAAGGCTCAAATACTCTCACTACATGATCAAGAAATGATTTATCTATAGTAGAAACTATGAAGTCATATACCCTAGATGTGTATCTATAGAAGAAGCTAAAGAGATTATAGAAAACCTGCACCAGAAGATAGGCAGTGGTCATCCATTTAGGAATACCACAACTCAAAAGATCTTAAGAATGGGATATTATTGGCCAATAGTTTTAAAATATGCTCATTCTCATTTAAGGACATTTCATGAAGTCTAATCTTTATCAAAGAGAGAAGTACATGTAACAATGCCCTTGTAACTTATTATTCAAGGAAGGTCATTTCCCTAATGGGGTTTAGACTTTATTGGTGTCATTAACCCAAACACATCAGTAGATCATAATTTTTTACTTACTACCACATATTAATATACTATATAGACTAAGGTAGTGACCATAAAGAATTCTAGAGCATAATATGTGATTCACTTCCTAGAAGAACACATCACAACTAGATTTAACATGACCATTTCTCTATTTTGTAACAATAAACTAACATTCATATTAGATAAATTCATTCAATGAACTCATGAAAACTATATCACTATCCATTCATCTTATAATCATTACCCTTAGGCATATTTATTGGCTAAATCAATAAACAATAACCTGATATATGTAATTAATAAATTCATTGGGGATAAGCCTAGGGACTGATATAATCTATTGAATTATACCTTCTGGGAAGAATGAATGAGATATAAGCATGCCCTCAAAGATTCACCATATTTGTTAGTGTATGGATATAGGCCAGTATTCCCAATCATGTTAAAATTACCAACTTATCAATTCATGTAGAATTACATGGAGCCAAATGACAAAGAAAAAACTTGACTACTGGATATAAAATAAATGGAAGATTTAAGGACTAAGGCCCTACAGACTTTCAAAAAACACTAAGATGTAGTCAATAAATGGTTTGACAAAATAATAAAGGTCAAAGCATTTAGGATCTTAGATCTAGTACTTATTTTGGATAAATCCCATGAAAAAAGAGGACATCATGACAAATTTTACCCACTATGGATTGGACCATATCAAAATTTGATATCATAGGCAATAATACATTCTATCTAAGGGACCTATAAGGTAATGAACTTGCATATATAGTCAATAGACAATTTCAAAAGCATTAATTCATATTTTTACCATCTAAAGACACCCCATATTGATGAAGGATCATGGTAGAGGTAGGATTAGTTTAGTTTATTGATTCTTAGGTTAGGTCTCCTTATTTCTCAGTTTAGTCTTCTATATTTCTACATTAGGCATTTTATTGTTTCATTTGACAATCTAATTTGTTTTATTCTAACAAAATGAATAAATATCCAACCAATTAAACCCATATATTATTATTAGATAGAAATATAAGAAAATGGAAAATTGTAAAGATATTCACAACTTGGGGCTTGTTCACAAACTAAGTATATTTATATGTTTAGAGTCTTCATAATTTAGGTATGTAATCACAATAATTTTGGGTTGTGTCACAAGTGTATCTTTCTACCAAGTATGTGAAATTTGATCTCAAATAATTCTTATGAAATTAGAAATTTTTATTATTCCATTGGACTAAATACTTATTAGAAGTGATGATCATTGGTGTATATGTAGCTAACAAGGACATTTTGGTCATCATTTATTTTATAACCATACCATCTCATATGGATTTTATATCTCCTCCTTCCATTCAAATAAAAGAAAAATAAAATAAGAAAAAGAGCCAATGAGTTGATAAGAGTAATCAATAAATCTAGAAAGAGCATCGAATGAAGATCAAAGGCTCACATGATGAAATAAGGTCAATGTACGATGCATAATGATCAATAAAATTAAGGAAAGGTAAGATATTTAACCCAAGGTATATTTTTCATGGCTATGGATGCCTAAATAGAAGCAAAGTAATGTCTGAACTCCCCTAATTTAGTAAGAAACTAGAATGAAACATATAGTTACTCTAATCCTTTGAAAATATCATTACAACAAGGATTTAATAAACCTCACTTTTAGTACACACAAATCCATAAATTTAGGCAAGTATGTTTTGTGATTTTAGTTAGGAGTCTCTTTCATATCTCTATTTCGAATATTTTTTCTATCTCATAATTCATTTTGATTTGAAATAACTAACAAAATTTTTGGGTTCTCAAATACTCGTAAGTATTCCCCATGTAAGTCACCATCCGTTTTTATTTAAAAATAAATGGTGAGCTACTTTCTTCATTATTTTGGCCTTGTTTGTTGAGCCTTTCTTTTTATGCAGTTATGAAAGATCCATTAGATTGCTCCTTAGTCTTAGAACTTGGAAATACATGGCATTGATATTATACATTTTTGGACTAACTTACTAATGCCTTTCAAGATATTTTTTTATACTATACAAGTTTTGGGACTTAATTTTTCACTGGAGAAATTATTCAAGACTTGGTATTCAAACATTTCACTCTAGCCTTCTTATCAAGAATGTTTTTCTTAACAACTTATGTTTGGGTGTTACTCATCAAAAATTATGTTTAGAAATTTGTTCAAACATTTTTTTAGACTTTATGTTTAGAAGACTTATTCAACATTTGATCATCAAATTTTTCATATCAGACTTTTTATTTGGAGTTTCCATGTCAAAAAATTTATTTGAAAAATTATTTTGATATATTTTAGTCTTTGAGGTTTATATTTAGGCCTTTTGATTGGAACTTATATTCAAGATTTTTGATTAGACAAATTGTCTAAAATAGTCATCATCAGCTTTATGTTATTTAGGGATTTTGCTTAGAGCTTTTATTCAGACATTTTGTTTGAAAATTTGTTCCAATGGATATTGGTATTCATTATTTGTGTTTGGAATATTTATTTGGACATTTTATGGGATTTATTCCAATAGAAAACTTGGCTCCTAACTCCTAAATATCCAAATCTAGCTAGACATAGCCAATAAAGGAAAAATATTTCTCGATATTTTCCAAGGATACACACCAACTAAACTAATGAGATTTAAATTGTGCAAGAAAAATAAATATATGAATGTTGGAAATTTATAATGCATGAACTAGAATTAAATTCTAATAATATATACATGATGTGTAGCTATCGACGTATTCATTGTTCACAAATTAATTTGAATTTGATTGTTATCCTAGGAATGAAGGCCCTATCTACCTAAAAATCCATTACAGTAAAACTAATGACTAGTAAGGAGAAATTTATCATAAAGTATGCAAAAGGACTTTGAGCACTATACATAATTGTAATGGCATTTTCATCTAAGATTTTCGTAAGATCACTTCCACCATCCCCATTCTCTATCAGGTATTAAACTAAACTTATAGACATAGTATTTGATTTAACTATCCTTGATAATGGGTATGGAAATTACTTATAATTATGGGATGTTGTGGATGTTGTTGATGTGTTTTCACTATAAGGAAATCTATCTACCATAGAATACCAATTTGGTATAGACTTTCTCTCCCTCAAGAGTCAAAAATTGCACTCAATGATGACTAAGCTTGAGGTCATGCCTTACATAGAATTTCTACAAGATTTATTCTTTTCTAGGAAAATTACATAAGATGCATTTTTAAACCACATGGATATCTAAATATTCATTGTCTACATCACTAGAGACAAATTTTTAAGGTATATATCATTCCCAGTTCCAAATACAAATTTTGACAAACATATTCTAGTTTCATAGAACCAAAAAAATTCAATGGACAAGGTATTGAGCTCATGGATTCTCCTTGGGTAGACAATGACCTATAAAGGAAACAATCCCACCCCCATTAATAAATTTAGAATGGGGATATGGATTTGGATGACATTACTTAATAGGATGTAGGACATGCTTAGAATCCATTTTCTCAATTTGGATTGGGTGACATTACTACATATGATGATGACCAATGATGCAAATTTCACCCTAGGTGAAATTCTTAACATTAAACTAAGAGAATAAGTTATGCATAAAAATAAGCATCCCACTCTAGCTAGCCACTTCTACATGATTTATTAACTTATGGATGCCATAATGGGCATGGTATAAAAGGTCCTTGTTGAGATTTATATCCTGGCCATATATTATGTCAATAATCTCATTTATAACTATTATTATTTCATGCATATTTATGAATACAAAAATCAAACGGTCCAAAATATCAAGGATGACTACCCTAAAAATTGATAGGGAATTCATGGAACACCACTACCTAAAATTGGAGAAAGCATATGAAAAACACTATCTAGAAGGGGTGACTACTAGTTATACCTTAATTATATATCAATCATGATTGTTAATCATAAGTTTCACCCCTTGTGCCTCCCCAAATATGTACCATATAAATTATTAGATTAATAAATTGCTTATCAACTTTGGTGGAGTATCAAGGACTTGAAAAAAACAAGAGAACATTATATGGGTCAAACGTGATCATTGGGAAAATGTGTTACACATAGAGAAATAATTTTTGAGAGGTGGGTAATATGATAAATATATATCACTTGCTAAATATGCCACATATATACTGGGATCCCTATGGTTAATACAAAGGCATATTCAGGGTTTTGTTATCCCATACCAATATGTCCCTTATGACCATGACTTTCTATATTTTAATGCAAAAGATGATGACCAGGTCCTAGAAATGAAAAAAGTTACAGGCCTAAAATAAGATCATTTGAGGATAATTCAATGGTAGCCTTCAATTTTAGTGAAGGCAATGCACACCAATCTTTCACCTTCTATAGGATGGAGAACATCAGATTTTTGGAATAGCTATCCCCCATAACAAATAGACATATAAGGGGAACCTTCATAGTAAATTCATTTTTTATTAAATGTTGTTAATAAAGAGCCTAATTTGATTGATCCTAATCATAAGGTATCTCTAGGGGATCCCACTAATATAGATTACTCTAAGGAGGAAGAACAAGAGAACCTAGTTATAACTACATTACAAATGCTTATAATTAACCCCCAATTACAAGAATTTATAATGCAGGTGGTAGCTATAGAGTATGTTATGGCCTCAATTCAACAAGGCTCCCTTTTGGATGCAAATACCACCATTTATTATAGAAGGAAACAATGGGATTCACTCATTGGTAGTCCAATAGTGGATCAACCATAGAGCTTTCCCTTAGTTCTTCAATAACAGGGGGAAGAAATGGAAGAACTTGATGAAGAAGAAAATATGGAAAGAGCCAAGGCACTGAGCCTTACAAATGATAAAGGGAAGTCACCAAACCTCTATGATTTGGTAGGTAAGAAGGCTCAACCTTTAAACCCTACTTCCCTAGTTTATTCATTCGTTTCTATTTTTAGTTTAGTTTTAATTTCCTCTATTTTGAAGAATCTCAGGGTGGAAGTCGTCTAATACAACCCTTGATGTTTCATTATCCTCCTCTTCTCTCTTGCTCATTCTCCTACTCACTCCCAACATAGAAAAGAATTATGTTACCACCATTTATCCATCTCTCCCCACATTTACATCCACATCCATTATTCCCTCAACTCCTAGTATTCCCTCTAACACTACCACAGTTAGAACCATGAAGAAGAAAAGGGACACCAAGAAATTTGAAATAGTCTTGGCCACTTCCCAAGTTTATATTTCATCTGCACATATCACTTTGCCCATGCCATCTACTAGCTTATCCTAAGAGACCATTTTCATGACCTCAAGCAAGGGAAAGATGGTGAAGTAAGCCATTACAATCCATCCACTCCCCCAATATTGAGGTGTTGATTTTTCTAAGATCATTTGGCCCTCTGTTCCTGACATAGTCCTCAAGGGAGCTAAAAATTAATAGTGAACAGAAGATCTTAAGGAGGAGGTTATGGCTAAAGAAACATAATAAATATAACCTAACCAACTACTGATTCCTCTATGGGAAATTGATCTAAGAGATAAGGCTTCCCAAACATTCACTTTTAAGATTATAGAGTCCCATCAATAATAACCTTGTTTGATAAACCCTTTGGGATCATTCAAAGGGTCATAAAGAGGAACTTGAAGGATGAAAATGGTAGATAAATGGTTCTTGAATAAATATAAAAAGTCTATGCCTTATCTAAAAGGTAGTATACACAATTGGGGGAGTCTCCCTATAATCATATTTTTAGGTCCCTAGCTAAAGATAATAAAGATTCCATGGTAGCACTGCATGAAGGGACAGAACTAATAAGGCAAGAGATGGAAGTAGAATATAAATAGATCAAGGAATAAAAATAGATAGTTAACATTCCAACAAGTATTTAGGCTAAAGTATATGAGGCTATCTTAAAATTTTATAACTCTTTCAAGGCACTAGAAGAAATGAGGGTTGAATTATCCCCTCACATATCTCAAATTCACCAATTATTTAATTCTTTGATAGAAGATGAAAATATATTGAAGCTATTAATTTTGTACACAATTAATAAGGCCTAAAACCATTTATACCTGATGACACCATTATATGCATCTAATGCCCTCAATATGGTGGTCATTAGAACACAAGAATTTAGAGATTGGATGATAGTAGTTGTGGCATTGATGCCCATATACCAAGAGCATGAAGAACTTGTCTTAAATATTTTGAATGAATTGAAATTGTCAAAATTGAAGGATGTTATATAAAATTTGATAATTAGCTTATTCAAGAACCTTCTAACAATTTCAAGTAGAGTTTATAAGGGATGGAATTGGAAGACGTTGAAGAAAAATTGATTTTTGGGAGGAAAAAGGTAACTAAAGTTAAAATTCTCGAAATCAACTTTCAAAATACAAAGACAAAACATGAAAAACTATTAAGGAAAGTTAATAAGGTACATAGAGCCTCACTTCTAAACTTAGATATTATATAATAGTAGCATGATGTGGCACATAAATATTTTATTGAGTTAGAATCAAAGAAGAAACAAACTAAATTTGTTACATGTAGTTCAATACCAATGTCTATAGTTACTACTATCACTAAAGTCAATGCATCCATGCATACATCTACTCAGCCTTAAGGGCTAGTTTTGTGCATGTACATTCAAATAGTGGCATCAATTTTGGCATTTATAGTTTTCTTATGGTTTGAACATATTATAAAATTTACCTATATTTTTTGTAAACATGCACACATTGCATGATTTTGTAAAGGGTGACTTTAATTATTGATAAATATAAGATAAATTTATACAACTTTGAGACCATAGTTATAATTGACATTATAAGTACACCATGTAACCAATTTTTTACATGAACATGGAGAATGAGGTGACCCATCCCAAAGTATATTTAAGCATATATAACCCACAATTATAAAGTGTCATAGAATTTCAATATACAAGAGTAGAATCAATTTTTATTATCAGTGAATGTGTTTATGTATTTTCTTTCCAATATCTATGTAATTAGGCTTATCTTCTTTTGGTTGTATGATTCAATAATTCTTAGTGTGTAATAACTATGAGAAATTATCTATTGTCTTGATTAATATTCTAGTTTTAGATGTGCAATAGGTATTGAATGATTAGTAATTAAATTGATTATTGGAAAATAAAGTTGATTGATTCATATTTATTAGTGTGTAGAGGTTATTTTGATGATATAGTTTTATATGTATGTGTTACAACTATCTTAGATACCTCCCTAGTCTACGTCATAAAATCCTGGGTAAGAGTGTGCAATAACTACTCTAAAAGGAATAACCTTTGATAGATGCCTATGAGTTTCCTATATCAAAATTATCCTAGATGACTTGACCATGTCTAATTGTGTGTGCAATAGTTGATAGTAATAAAAAATAGTTTTGAACAAACTTATCCACTTAAAAACTAGACTGAGAGGTGATTCTTAAAGTGATAGAATCCTTCTTTTATGCCCTACCTTCCCCTCCTTTTTGAGTTTATTTTGAGACTTACCCACTCTATATCAGTAACCATTAAGACACCATCTCATCTAGATTTAAATTTATTTTAGAGATTACCCCTCCATTCAAAACCTTTGATAATAACCTGCATGCCCTCCTTGTTATTCTATAACCTAGTTGTTATGACCACATACTTGAAATGCATTCCCTAAAGTGGAGTTTAGCTCCATTGATATCCTAAAATGTATTAGGATACCTCATTATGAGTTGGTATGCACAAAAACTACATCAACACATTTTTGCTTTGGGAGCTATCGAAGTACAACTACCATATGCCTTTGAGGTCCTCTTAAGACTTGACAAGGTTAGGCAATAAGGTGTCTTCTTCAAGAATGCAATATGTGCCTAGCCATGTTTCTTTTGAATTATGAAATGGATATCACTCATAATGTGTGCATGCCCATTCATCAAGTATGCCATTTGAGATGTCTTCAAGGGGTGTAGTGATATCATTAAGAAATTTATCCTCCTCTTGATTGAATAAGGTGTAGTTCACATTAACCAGGCTAGGAGTGTATGTATATATGCGATTATTTGAAATAGGCTTGACCTTTTATGGTCACATGGGTGCCATATCTAGTTCTAAGTAGTATGTGTAACCAATTTGAAGATAGATATACACCCACGTTTGTAATGAAATCATGGGAGAAGCATATAAAAAAGTGGGGTAAGTCAATGACTATGATATTGTATGTAATGGAAAGTGTTGGACATGCATGTAGAGTGAGCTCAAGTCCTTGATGATTCCCATAGCTTTTATTATTATCCTATCTAAATAGAAGATCCCTTTTGAGATGGGAGCATATGTTATGCCTATCATATATGTGATCTTATTTAGCATCATTGAACTATTCATGCCTAAATCTATCATATAATTATGTACGAGATGCTCACCTTTGATCAAATAAATTTATAAAGGGGGCTTGCTACTTTTATGCACTTTTTCCTTTGGTTTGGCATAGACTTATGTGTATATTAGGTATATTATATGATGGCTCAAGAGGTTGGAAACCCCTTAGGGAATATTGTATAAATTTCATTTAGGAAGGAATGGCAAGAGCATCCCACATGTAAATGTTTTAAATCAGTATTCCTCATTTGTTTGAATATGTTAAAGGGGATTTTAGTCCCTCTAACATGTACCTCTTAGTCTCTTCTCATTCCCACACACTAGTATAGGGATATATTTCCTTCTAAATAGCCTACTTCATACATGATAGAGGTTGTATATGTGTCTTATCTTGGGCATTTATGCACTCAACTTGGGGCATGAATGTTTAAGGTGTTGAATAAGAAGGTTACTCCATTTATCTCCTAAATCTTGTGTTAAAAGTAAATGGGTTATTGTTTACACTTGGAACATTATTATGATTCACATAGTTAAATTTTCCCACTTTCTAGTTTATAAGATTAGAATCATCTATCTAGATGCTTTCTTTTATATTTATTCTAATCGTAGCACCATAAATTTTAGTTGTGCATGTGCATGTGACATATTATGAACACTTGGTTTGGAGACCCATATTCACATCCAACTAAATCATGTGATTGATTACATGGAACACACAAATCATAATCTTGTGTGAGTTTATTTTGTATGGGCACAAGATATCTTGAAGTACTGGTAGTGTTAGAGCTCTACATATAAGGTGGCCTACTATAATAAAGCTAATTTTGAGGCCTATTTACTATCTTGATAGGGGATGCCTACTCAATTGATATGGATGATTAAAAATGTTGATAAGCCCTATAATGTTACACTTATTACATTTTTATGGATACAATATCATTATTAAAAATTAAAAATAACATTTTCACCACATGCAATTCATTATGGGTAACAATAGATGTAGTTGGTGGGATAACCACAATAGGGATAGGTGATAACAAGGGTAGTGCAATAGGTTTGACTAAGTGGTAGCTCAGGGAAGAGTGTTTATGGGAGGTTTATAAGTCATATTTTCATCTTTAATTAAATAATTATTAAATCTAACAATCATATTATATATGTCAGGTATCACATTTCTACCCATAGATAGAACAATCACAGTTATATCAATGTTAAGAGCTTTCAGGTAATATGAAAATGTATTATTAAGAGAGAGAGAGAGAGAGAGAGAGAGAGAAGAGAGAGAGAGAGAGAGAGAGAGATGAGAGAGATGAGAGAGAGAGAGAGAGAGAGAGAGAGAGAGAGAGAGAGAGAGAGAGAGAGAGAGAGAGCTTATATAAGGGTGGGAGCCTATCCTAAGTTTTCTAAAATATAAAATTAAAGTCTACCATAAACTCATGCATGGATATTTTTTATAGTAGTAGGCTATCATATCAAAGATAAATGGTAACTTTTATCTTCAAATTACTTCCACAATAACTCTCCTAGCTCATCACAATAGTGAAGAGTATTGGGTGTTAGGTTTATGTGCCTCTAGAGGGATTTTACTTTTAGATAATAGGAGAGTAACATGAATTCTACATTATCATTAGTGACATTATGAATAGAATAGATATTGAAAATATCTTGTATTTTTTGTATAGAGGTGGTTGCATTCTCACTAGTAAAATAGGATAGTATTTTAAGTGCTAAAATAAGAATATCATCATACTAATATATATCTATAAGGATGAATCCATTAAATGGTAAAAAGTCTTTATTTATCTATGTATCCATGAAGGGGATGAAGAATAATCTTCCTCTATGTGTAGGGAATTGGCCAAATGTAGGTGTAGATTGAGATCTAGGAGAAGGTCATCTTGAATCACTTACTCTCCTAATAAGAGATAAAGATAAATTTATTCCCCTTATTTTTGACACTATAGGTAACTCAAGAAAATGAAAACTAATTCCTATTGAATATGATCTCATATATCTTGGTATATAAGTTGAAGGCTAGTATTACGAACTAAGTATGATTGGATTTGCTAGGTACTCTATCTAGTGTCTTTGACATTTGAATCATTAAGAGTATCATGAATATATTAAACACTTTTAAAAAAAATTCCCATTGAGCACGATAAAAAATATCATCACTTTAAAAAATTCACCCATTTTGTGAAGGGGCTCTCATGCACACTAATGTACAACTCTTTTGTGCCTAGTGCCTAGGAATCACACATCAAAGAGATATTCATTATCTCACAATAATAATGGGATCATCCCCCCAAGGTGTGGTAATATTTTATTCCTTAAGATGAACATCCATATTAATTTGGCTTCCTTCCATTCTGTATGAACCAATTTTAAGACTGCACTATAAACCTAAAAAAATAGGATAATGAAATCTACAACTAGTGCTAAATCTGAACTAGATGAGGGGAAAAAGGGAGGGAAAAGGTATAATATTGATGGAAAGTAAAATGTGATGCACTAATAATAGAGTGAACACTTCTTCTACCTTGATGAACAAACTACATATTATCGATAATGGAATAATATCACACAGACTCCACCATTATATACTCTAATGCATAATTATTTAATATTGAGGCACATAAACATAGCATAGTGTTGAGATGGATGAATATTATCCATAGTTAAATCCTATATATAACTAATTTAATATATAATATGACCTAAAAATGAGTTCTTAGTTCTACACCAAGGTGTTGGGAATGGACACCAATAAAAAAGAGGAAAATTATCCTTAGACAAATATCAAAAAGCACAAATCACACATAAGATGAAAGAATAATTAAGGGATTTAAATTCAATTATCATTAAAGTGTAAGGGTAGACCAATAAAAGGTTCTCTTGGAGGGAAAATTTTAGTAGTGTAAGGATGGATAAAAAATGTTGACCCTTTTATAACATAAGACCCATGCTTTTATAGGCAATGAGGAGCTCACAAGTCATTAAATAAAATATCGCTCACTATTGGGGAATTTTATAATATTTAATATTAATGTGGAGAAGTGGTTTGGATCTTTGTTAGAAGATATTATGTGCCCATGTTTTGACAACTTGACAGAATTTAGTTTCCTTGATATTTAATTAAGATCAAATGTTATATTCATTTATGGTTGTGACCTTATGATCCACCTAGTCCATATTACTGACATGTGACCGTGTAGGAGTACCCTTGGGTTATGCCTTGTTAGCATGTACAGGTAATATAGCTATCATGTGGCCATATTTGTAAAGTTTTATGTGGCTACACATTGAAGTTTGTGTAGAGAGTCGGTTGTTCATTATAGTTAGGATCTTGTGAAGGGTGTTGAGTTTAGTTTTATACATAAATGCATGAGGGTCAATATCCTTCTACTCTAAGTCCTTTTTGGTGGTCCTCATGGTCTACACCTTATTTATAATCTATGTTGGTCTGCAAAGAGAATGTTACATAGTTTGAGATCATAGTTTGTATTTCATAAGGGAGTAGATTGGAACTCTACTATTTGGATCAAGACTTCATAATTTGAATGTTAATAAAGTATTTTAATAATATTCCACAAGAATATGGGATATCTTAGGTATGTCTTTCATGATTTGGAACTACTCCCATGCACTTCTCTCTTTCATTGCTTGATGTTAATGAGGCCTAAAAATTTTGACTTTCACATCATGATGGTGTAATGAAGGATATTTTCATGGTATGTGCATTAGGGACTACTTGTGGGTGTAGATTAATACCTTGTTTATGAGTGGACCCAATTTTATTGTTGAGTGAGGGCACGTATAAGAAGCCTTTGTGCATGAGTTTGATCTTAAAGAGTTTGATACTTGAAAATGTGCTACTATTTATGTGGTCCTTTCAATTTTAGTGATTGATAAAGGGGTGACTTTGAAATTAAAAAATGATTTAATTAATATTTTCAATGTAATTAAGTTTTCTTATTGTATTTTTATTTTGACAATTTTTCTATTTTTTTAATTAATAGCTTGATAGGTCAAGAACGTCAAATTACTAGATCATAATTTGACTAGGGTTAAAGTTAAACTATTTTATTGGTACATAAAAATTAATACCCAAAATAAGCATGCCTCACCATGTTTATAAGTAATTAACTCCATTACATAAATGAATTTGGGCATTTAGGTTATTTCTAGGCTTGAATTGCATCGTGTGCTAGAAATTGAACTAAAACCCAATTTAGGCACAAAAGTGGCCAAAATTGAGTGTCTACAATTTGGACATGTTTGAGATGGAATTACGTGACATAAATATCAACATATTTTCAAATAATGAAAAGTTTGTCAATCCAAGTGATTGAAGCCCCAAAGGGTAATTGATAAACCTTTGATTCCACCTTGAGGGAGTGGGTGACAAAATAGACTTATCAAATGTTCCCTCAAAATTAATAAAATGACATGATCTAGTGGAGATGGGTGTGGGATTACTGAACTACCCAAAGGTGGTTATAAATAGTAATTGTGGCAGAGTCATTGATTAGCCGAAAGGTAGTTATAATCAATAATAAATGGTATGACATTGGTTTTCTTAAAGAATTTATAATCAATAGCACATGTATTTTCCCTTTTATGGGAGTGGGATGAATACTAATTAACCTAAGGAAGTTATAATTAGTAATATAACATTGGAAAGTAATTTTCCCAAAGGTAGTTATAACTAGTGATGCAGGCATTTACCCCGATAGTGTGGGTAGAGTAGGAAAATAATGATTTTCCCAAATATAGCTATAATCACTAGGATAGGACAGAAAAAAATGATTTTCCCATATGTGGTTATAATCAATAAATTGGTAAAAAAAAGAATGATTTTCCTAAAGGTGATTATAATAATTTTCACATTGAAATCACTTGATTTAAAATGAGTTTGCCATAGAGAGGTGAGATACATCATTTATCAATGAATAAATAATTTACTACATCGGGGAAAATTGGCAAGGGTAGCTAATGTGGAAAATATGTAAAATAGATTAACAATGAGTTGCGAAATAATAACATATTTATATTCCTAATATGTGACCAAAGATTCATGTTTAAATAAACATGGGGTATAGTTAGAAAAATAATGTTGTTAAACATGTCTTGAAAGGGGCCCAAAAATATGGTCTAGTGATAGCACAACAAAAAAATAAGGCAATAGGATCAAACAACTCATAAAATGTATCATAGATATGAAAAATACATTTTGTAGAGTACACATAATAAACTATAATCCCTAAGGAGGGTTAAAAAAATTAGAGTTTTGGCTATATATTAACCCCTAGGGTGAAAAATAATTCATTTTCACCCTAGCCTATTAATTTTTTTTTAGCTCTGGTTTTCTATGTAGTGAGTTGAGAAAAATGGCCCACAAAAGAGCTAGATGCCATGTTTTGGAGCATGTGAGAGAGCACATATGTCCATCTCATTATGAACCACTGGCTAGAAACTTAAACTTAGTTATTAATTTCTTTTCCATGCATTTAATGCTAGTTTTAGTTTAAAAAATGGTGAAGTCATCACTTGAATTTTAGGGTAAATAATGGCTTCACCAAGGAAAATGATGACTTCATGTGATGTCATCATTCCTATAAATGGTGGAATCACCAAAATAGGGTGTAAATTGTCAAGACAAAAATTGTTCCTATTTTTACCCAAAGTCATAATTTTCATGAAAATAAAAATGGCAATATCACTTTAAAAGGTTCAGTATCACTGTTATAGAAACTTTTCATATTTAGGAAAATAGTAAGTTCACCATAGAAGTGAAAAATAGCTAGTTCAAGGACTTGAAAAGGGTCCAACATCTTGAAGAGGGTTAATTAATCTTATTAGGTGATTCTTAGGCTCATGTAACTACATATAGTTAGGCTAATGCTAGCTTTTCTATGTTTATAAGAATGATTAGTTGCATTGACATGTTAGGAGAGATGTTCATACTATCTATAGACCCCTCAGGTCTAGATAAAACTTAATATTTCCTTATTAAATACATGATATCTTCATGACATAGCATGGATTCTAGTTATTTTTTCAGATCAAGCATACTTGAGTGTGTTAGTTGAGCATTGGCAAATGAGACTTTCATGTTCCACTTGCCTATTCAAAGGTGACAATGACATATGAGGATACATGATGTATCCTCAAGTTATTGATGTGTAAAAAAATATTATTTTGGAAACCACCAACATATTATTAGGTAGTTCTCAATGAATTGGTAATTTACTAGGGTATCCCTATGTTTTAGGGGAAAGTTGATATAAACTTGATAGAGTCATATACAAACATTCGACCTGATGATTTACCTATTAGGGATCCATCACCACCAATGCTTTCATGAGGGAGGTAATTATGTTTATGGCCATTATAAGTGTTATCCTATTACCTAATAAGATAGGTTTGTACTTTCATATGGGACTTGTAATTTTAGTGTGGAGTATGCTTGATGATTCTACAAGCTTTGCTTGGGGACTAGTTATCCTAGCATAGCTTTATAGGGATATTTATATGATAGCATACCATGGAGGATAGATAATTGGGGATTCCAATCTTTTAATGGTATAGGTATAGGAACACATTTTTATTCTATGAATAGTAGGCCTAAGCCAATTACAAGACTCAAAAGATATTTTGGCATACAGTTGGGCTTATAAAATAATAAGAAAGCACAACCATAAGGGGAATATTATATTCTATCATTGAATATTCAATGATAGTACACCATAGATTTTCATTTGGAGGCCTTACCTCACATACCAATTATAGTGGTTTTGGGATGGATAATATATGGATTTAATGATGAGCAGATGCTTTTTAACTAGGAGATAGTCCCACATTATTGATTAATACCACCTTGATTGGGTACGCAAGTAGTTTAAGTTAACACTAGATATTCCTAAGGGATTAAGATGGTTCTCCCACATAAAATGAGATATCAGTTAGGATACTCATATGATCTAAAGGGGTGATGCTATAGTGAGATATATCAATCTTCCTCAAGTTTCCTAGGCATATGTAGGAGGAAAAAATTATTCAAGGGTCACTTTAACCTATATATTGGTCAATATAGGTATGCCATCTAAAGATAATAATTATATTAAAGGCAAGAGACATGTTCCCATGGATAGTAAGGAGATAAAGGCTAATACATTTAGTGGTATTGGTAATACCTAGTAGGATAGTGATAATGAGGCAAGTGACGATGATGATGATGGCTTTGATGGAAGAGATGGTGGGGGAGATGGAGATAGAGATGGATATGATGAGTATGATGACCTAGATGTGATGGTTCTAGATCTAAGTATGGTAGTTGTTATAATGTCTCATGTTAATCTAGGCCATGTAGTTCCTTTTTGCACATAAATGGATCTAGGCCAAGTAGGGCCTTGTGCCATATATATAGTAGGTAGGGATATAGACATGTTAGAGCAAGAGATTACTACCTATATAAGGGAGATTTTAGGCATATAGTAGTAGGTCGATAATTTGTAGAGCACCCTATATATGAGGGATAATGATAAGATTCAACTTATATCAAATATCACTTGGTTAAAATATGAGATAGATATGATGGAATTTATGTAGGATTAACTCACCACAAGAGGGACCAGGTCATTAGTGAAGGAGATCAGGCATTGGCCACTATTGATAGACTTAGGTAAGAGTAAGATGTGGTTTTAAGAGCTAAGACATATTCTAGAATCTTATAGATGGTTGGGGAGTACCTTTAACTAAAGGATGATGCATCTTATTACAATCAAACCTATGAGATGATTGTATCGAAGGATAAATAGGTTATTTCTTTTAATTTTTGGGATGCATAGAGGGTAGGAAGTAAATTTGATTGGTCTCACACTAAGACTCATGTCACAGGTGTCTCATGTCAATTTGTCCATCATCCACAACCACCACCACTAGGACCATTAGAGCTATCAGGGCCATCTCCATCCTTAGGTTCCATAGACACACAAAGCTATAGTTGAGTGTAAGGATCTTGGCATTTAGGTATTTTGGAATATTTTACATATGGAAGTGCACTTATTGTATCACCATATTGATGTATTTTGAGAAACTATTGTGATATGTATATATCCTTTATGTATTATGACATTTGAGATACCTTAACTTTCAATTTTGTGTTGTTTGAGGATGATGTACATATATATGCTATTCCTTTGATATATATGTGATTCAATGCTTATGTTGTTTTTTTTATATCATGTTTATTATTTATTAACATTATGGATTTTTAACATTGTTAATGTTTATGCTCATTTATGATTTTATTCATTCATTTCTTAAGTCATGTTTATGAGATGTTGTTCTACTAGTTATCATTTGATTATGTTGTATGACTCATATGTATGTTTATTCATATATCCACATTTATCTAAACACATAATAAATTATTTTTATTCTTATTTATTACTCATTGACTTAGGCATGTGTTTGGGTATTTGGTTAGTTTTGATATATTGGAGAAGTACTATCATTGCATTAATCTAATATTCTTTATATGCCTAGTTTTTTCTATAGTTTTTAATATTATGCATCATAGTTATGAACCACTAAAATTAAAATACATACCCTAGGCATGGAAAACTTAGTTTAAATGTAAATATAAACAACCTAGGAATAAGTATTGAATAATTAAATCCTAGGTGTAAATATAACAAATAAACCAAGTGTAAGACTAAATACAAAAACTCACAACCTAAGTACATGATATGTATAACCAAGACTTAAGTGTAAAAAAAAATTAATATCCCTATGGCAATCGAAAAAAAAAGACCAAAAAGGTTAATAAAAATAAAACAAACAAATAGGAACTAAAAAATTTAAATAACACAAAAAAGCAAAACAAATAAATACAAAAAAACTAAGGCTATACAACCAAATAGAGTGATCAAACAAACATAAACAATAAAATATAAGAAAATAAACAAAACTAATAAAATAAATAAATTATATAAACAAAAGAAACAAACAATAAAACACAAATAAATAAAAATAAATAACAAACTAATTAAAAAATAAACACAAATAACAAACAAATAAACACAAATAAAAAAATAATAAACAAATAATTAAAATAACACAAAAAATAAATAAAAAACACCAATAAAAAAATAAGCATACCAACAAACATGACACAAATAAATATAATAACTAAACAAAAAAAACAACTATAAAAAAACAAACAATATAAACAAGACAAAATAAATAAAATAAATAAAGACAGATAAAATAAAAATTTAGACAAAAAAATAAAGATATAAATAAATAAAACAAAAAAATCAAAATAAATAAACAATCCAAAGAAAATAAAATTGCAACAAATAAACTATTCTAATCACACAAAGGTAAACAAACTAAGTTAAACAAACAACAATACACAGATAATGGTTAATCATAATGTTAGTACACATAGAATACCAATTATTTGTGTAAGTGTAATATAGATGTTAATATTGGCAACAAGGTGACCTATAAGCTAGGTAAAAATGACATAATTAAAATAACACAAGAACAACTGGCGTAAGGTTTCCCATAGGCTATAGGGAGACAATGATGAAGGGTAAAAAAAATGGTTTCCTGTGGGCTATATAGAGCAATAACACAAACACAATGGTAAACATTGCCACTAGGATATAGGAGACAATGAAACAAAAAAAATGGGGGGAATAACATAAAATGAAGGGGTAGCATAGATAACTCCAAATTCACTAGGTAATTGGATGTTGCCTACATAGTTCCATAAAGACAAGATCCAACGTGAACATCAAACCAAATGTAGTTCTCCTAGGATATGGAATAGAATATAATGATGATAAGAAAACATGATGGACTTTTAGAATGAAAGGGTAATGATCTCACAAAATAATGAGTGTAGAATGAAAGAGTGTGATGATATTCATATTCATGAAAACTTCAACAAAAATCAAACATGCAAGCCCGAGAGTTTGATTTGGGCTAAAACTGCACTTAAAGACAAAATATGAGTATCCATAAATGAAATGAATTATTAATTCATATTATCAACTACATCTATGTCTTAGAATGAGAATGAGATCATTAAATGGAGATATCATTGGCAATGTTTGACCACAAAATTGTAAGTGTTTAAATAAAAATAAATCACAAAATGATGAGAGTGTAAGAAATCCAAGTGGTCATTAGTACATCACATTGAAATGCACAGTGCTCACAATATAAACTCATAAAATACAGAGAGTGTATGACTAAGGCTAATAAGGATGGGTAAATAAAATTAAAATTGATTAATTTTGAAATAATTAAGAGTTTAATAATCCTTAAGGCAAATAAGTGGTCAAAAATAAAGGAAGGTAGTGGTGGCTAAGTCAACCTGAGATACCCCATGTATCAAAGTGTTTCCTATATAGTCCATGAAGACCTTAGGCCAATGTAGTTCTATAAATTAGAGAAAAAATACCAAGGTGGTCTATAAATGTTGTTGAATAGATAATATGGCCCATCCCAAAAAAAAATTAATCATTTTATATTTCTCATGGAAATTATAAGACAATTTTCATGGTTTTTTGTTTTTTATTATTTTAGGTCTTTACAAATGTTTAGGGTTTTTCAAACTAATTCAATTTTTTTCATAATTTTATAATCATCTCAAGTAAATATATAATTATGAGATACATAATTTTACAACTCATAAAATGGTGATAGCATAGCTTAAACATGCTCACAAAATGGCAAGAGCATGATAAAATTAAATTTGTCATAAAATAGTGAGAGTGTGGAAAAGGGGTGATTGAGATGTCCTCAACATGAATCAAGCACTACCTACAAAGTCCCATAGGACCTAAAGTCACTATATCTCCACATACATAAAACATTGTTGACTAAGTACCAACAATTTTAGGTCTAGGTAAATGGCAAGGTAAAGGGTAAAAGTGATGGCAAGGTGATGTGGAAATGCATGGTAAAGGTGTCACTCCTAGTTTTACCATAGGTGGTTATAATTAAGAAATAATGTAAAAGGGTCAGTGCTACTAATCTTCCCATAATTGGTTATAATCATTAGAATGAGTAGATAACATAATAACAAATGAAGGATGCACTTTCTAAGACCACTATAATACTAATTTCATATACTTTCATTCATAAATTTAATCCAAAATAACTACTGGAGATAAATCTATCATCAACTAGTAAACATTCTTAAAGTACAAATGAATTATAACAAAGTCCAAACATGATATAAGAATGGTTAGGTAAGAAATATTGGTCAGTGAAGGGGTAATGGCATGGTAGAATGGTATAGGGTATAGTACAAAGAATGGGTATAATATGGCATAACTTAAATGATCCTTGTATATAATAGTTTGAGTCCCTCAAGTGTAAAAATGTTTGAGATACATTATTTTCATTGGTTCATCAAGTTCATCTCCTTATGGCATGGCAAGACTATTTTCTCCAAAATTATAGTTAGCAACAACTACACAGGACCCTAACCAGTTTTATTTGAACTATCCCTTTTTCTTTGTCTTGGAATTGAAATTCTTCTAATTTTACTTTAATACAAGGCCACCAAACTCAAATTCATGATACATAGCATGCCCATTTTTTTTCCTCTTAATATATTTTGATATCCCTAAATATTATTTAAGGTGGTCATGAATTTTCCATCAATTCTATCTCTTAAAAGTGAGCTACTTTGTAGCCCTCATCATAGATGATGTGATGTACTGAAATCAAAAGAGAAGGCAATTCAACCTTGATAGGAAGAATGGCCTCAGTGTTGTAAATAGTAATGTGTAGTTCTTAGTAGAGTATGGAATGTAGTATGGTATGTGTGTAAGGAGTTAAATAGTTGAATGTTCCAATTACAACAATCATCATTGAGAATATTATTCATAATATTGATAATGGTCTTATTAAAAATCTCATCTTGGTCATTTCCTTGAGGCTAGTAGGTGGTAGAGAAATGTTGTTTATTATAGTATTAGGTCCAGAGTGTTTTCACACCTTTGTTCTTAAATAATATTCCATTATTAGATATAATATCAAATGGGATACCATAATGACAAATGAGGTGGTTGAATATGAACTTAGATATCTACTTACCAGTGATGTAAGTAAGGGGAATGTCTTCTACTGACTTAGTGAAGTACTCATTAGCAATTTGGATGTGTTTATGGCCTTCTAAGGATGTGGGATTTATCTTCCCTGTGAGGTTGATTGCCCATGTTGAGAATCACCATGGTGTTATCAATGGTTTGACTATATTGGATGGAGCATGAATCAAAGTATCATGTTTATTGACACTTTACACACTTCTTCACATATGCAACTACATATATTTCCATAGTCATCTAGTATTGACTAGTATTCGGTAAATTTTTGGCCTAGATTTCCCCATTGATATGAGTTCCCCATAATCCTTCATAAAATTCCCTCAATGCTAGTCCATATTTTTATTAAGGTAAATAATGAAGTAGAGTTTCATCATAGCTTCTACGATACAAGGTCAATCTAAGTAGGGTATAATGAGAGGATTTGTGGGTGAAGGATTTTTGTTTCTAACCTGATAATTTAAGAGGTATAGTTTTGTCTTAGAGATAGGCATATATGTCATAATATTAGGGAGACATAGGAGAAAAAAAGTCACAAACCATTTCAATGGCTAATTATTCATGTTTCAGTGCGAAGAGATGTTCTACAAGAAATTGATTACTTACTTTATATATCATGTGAATGATGAAGCTAATAGTGGCCATGGAATTAGTTATTCTATTATTGGATTGAGGTATTATTTAAAATTGGATATTGGCTATTTTTTTATTGAGAGTATCAATAATATCTTTATAGGGCACCAACTTCTCATCTTTGGTCTGGTACTAGTCTATAACCTAATTGATAATTAGTTGAGAATCACTGTGAACTAGAAAATGTTATATGTTCCACTATACTTATTGACAAATCCCTATAATGAGTACTTTATACTCATCCATGTTATTAGTATAGGGAAATTCAATGTGAAAAGAATTTGGATTAAGATCCCCTTGTGGCATAACAAACAAAATTATATCACCTAATCCATGAGCTATGTATGAAATATAAAAGTACATCTTGTACTATTGTACCTTAGGAAGTGCTTTTACTTCTATGATGGTTATAATGGACTCATCTAGAAATCCAAATGTAAGGGGTTGAGTATCATGAAGAGAAGATTTTACAAGTTGATATGTGAGTAATTTCCCCTTAATTTCCTTCTAATTGGCATATTAAATTTAAAACTTTCTCAAAATAATAACATTTTTCCATGCAACCTTGTAGAGCTATTTATGAAAGTAGATAATTGAGTGAATCTACTTTGGAAATAATAATGGTTTTATTTTTCATCATGTAATGATGTAACTTTTGGGTTGTAAACACCATTTTAATCAACATATAATTATGTTCATACATGACCAATGTTTCACACAGGTTATACATGACATGTTCTTTACCCTATTCATTATGTTGTGCCAAAATTTCCCCCAGGGAATTTTTAGTTGTTGATATGTAAAGTAGAAATGGATTGTTCAACATGGGTGGTAGTAAAATAGGTGGGTTGGCCAGATATTCCTTAAAATGATCAAATCTTTTTTGGTATTCTTTAGTCTAGGAGAAATTAATGTCATTCTTTAGTAAGTGCATAAGTGTATGGAATTTCTCATCCAACTATGATATGAAGAATCATATTTATTATATCTTTCTATACAAATGATGAAGCTTCTTCAAGGTATATGGTGGAGGCATTTTATTAATTGCTCTAACTTTGGCTAGATCAACTTATATGCCCCTCTAATAGATAATGAGGCCTAATAGTTTTTTAGAAGTTACATAAAATAAAAACCTATTTAGATTAAGCCTAATGTTTTACTCATGAATTCTATAAAAGATTCTTCATAGTAAAATTAGATGTTCAACATGGTTCTTTGATTTACCCATGATGTCATTGGCATAGTCCTCAATAATGTTGTACATCATATCATGAAAAATCATTGTCATGGATCTTTGACATGTGGATCCTAAATTATTAAGTCTTAATGGTATCACCTAGTAACAAAATATTCCCCATAGAGTGGTGATCATTTTATTATGTTTGTCTTTCACTACAATTCTAATATGATTATATCGTAAAAAGACATCCATGAGAGAAAAAATGCATATTCAACTATTTAGTTAACTATCATGTCAGTATTAGGTAGGGAAAAGTCATATTTTAGGTAGGCTTTGTTGATATCTATAAAATTAATGTAAATTATGATACCTTATAATTTTTTTATCAATGACACAATGTTTGAAATATACTTTAAATAGTCTATCAAACCAATGCATTTCACATCTAAGAGATTCTCTAAATATTTCTTAACTAACACAAAAATACAAGGATTCATCTTACATAAATTTTGATTAATGGGATTGGCATCAAGATTTAAAATGAGATGGTGTAAAACCAAGGTAGGGTTTAAACCTATTATGTCTAAATAAGACCATGCAAATATGTCAATAAACTAACTTAGAAGGTCTGTAAAAACTTCATGTTCCTCCTCAGTGAGGGATGAATTTAATTTGATCCACTTTGAGTCCTCTAAAGTCCCAATTTTAACCTCTAAAAATTCCTCCACAAGAAGTGTAAAACCATCATCTAACATAGTTTTTGAGGAGGTAAACTTGTTGGTAATGGAAAAGTCCTCTAGCTAGACTAGATCATTTGATTCTCCCAAGCAGGATGAATATGAATCTCCTAATTTTGGCAAAGGACTTAAAATAAATACTTTAGGGTACTCTTGAATAATCTACACAAAATATTATTACTCCTTAGTACTAATATCTGATCCATACATAGGCTTTGGGATACATGTTGCATGTGCTTCATAAGTATAGGGGTGAACATCCACATCTAATGGTGTTGAAAATTAGTTTTCACCAAGAGACTTGCAATTCTATTTACTTTTACCCTAGTCAAAGATTTCCTCAAATAGGTTTTTAATTTTATACCTTGATGTTTGTTTTTATTTTTGTTTTTATCCATGGATTTTCACCCACTCTCTAAAACAGGTAGCAAGCCCCAATCTAATAGAAAATCCTTGCTTGTGATTTCCAATAGGAATTTGATTCCTTAATCCCAGAAAGTTGTATATGGCCTCATAGTTTTTGAAATAATCTAATGAAATTTTTTACTCTTGTTGTTCCTAGTCTATCAACTATGGGTGATAAAGGGTTAATTGCAAATGTTTATAAATAAGTTTAATGATGCAAATGTCATGAGGGTTGAACAAATTCATTGAAGTAAGATCTTATTATATGTTATAATCAGACCCTACATCACTATCGACATCATCTTCTCTATTGGTTGGTGTTAGAATGTGAATAAGGTATCCAAGCTCACCCCCATGTAGTTTAAATATAATACTATGGGTTCCCTTAAACTTGGTCATTGAGACTAGTTCAATCATGCATTGATAATGTATCCCCAAGACTCCACTTTATAAGCTAGGTGATCCATAATCTAGTTTGGAATATGATAGTTTATGATTTGGTAAAAATCAACTAAATCATCATTGACAATTCATGAATCATCTTCAGCTAAGGGATCCTATTATTGGATAGAAGCAAATTTTAAAATAATGGTCTTCTTTAGCTAAGATTTTCCTTTGGTCTACCATTCCATATAAGTGGTTCTATCCATAGGCCTTCCATAATTTTTTGGATTTTATAGAAATTTGGAAATATGGAGTGCATTATAGGTACTATGTTCTTTGAGACCTTTGGTAGTTATATAGAATTAATTGACAATGTCTAGTAGAGGCATGGATGAGGTATAAGTTAAGTTGTCTAGGTCAATGTAATTATCATATGGTCCTAATTCAATGAATTTTCCATTTTCATCTCTTTCTCAATTATATTTGGGCATAATATTGAAACCAAATTGATAGTTATAACTCTTATATTTAGCCTCAAGGCATTTAAAATATTGATGTGGATAAAGATCATCAGGTATAGTCACTTTTATTCCTTAATGTGAAAATTTTATACACTGATGCAATGTGGAACGTATATCCCCAATTTAATGGATCCTTGGTCAGCCCAATAATAGATTGTAAGATAATTATAGGTCTAATACATGGCATAGAGTGTCATGGGTCAAAGGCCCAATGACCACTAGAAAGATAATATTAGCTTGAAATTTTCAATTTTCATTATCATTTGCCTTGATAATAATGGTGTCTAGATATAAGTCAGTTTTTGCATATCAAATATGTTTGATCAACTTTAGAGACATAATTTTGAGATATGAACCATTATCTACATGGATGCATTTAACACTATGGTTTATTATACCTACCTAAATTTACAATATTTTATTATGAAAAGGGCCCAAAGATGACATGTCACTTTGGTCCAATGTAAGATGTTGGTTAAAGGCCAAGTTTCATACCATGGCTTGGAATTTGTTTGGAGTGATGTCATTTGACATGATGGATTGATTTAAGTAATCATTTAAGATGTCTTTATGGATGCTTAATGTATGTAGGAAATACATGATGGATATATGTGTAGGTGTCTTCTTCAACTATTACATAATATTATAGGTCTTCCACTAATTTTTATCAATGTGTTTATTTATGATAGGCATGGAATGCTAAATTGGCTCATTTAAAGTTTTTGGTTGTGGTCCCTTTGATAATGACCTAGTCTCGTCAAGTTGTGATTACATAATCTCAATTTAGTACATGGATTTGGTAGTTAGATGGGTAAGAAATGGGGATTGGAATGGTAATTATAGGATGGTGTTGAGATTATTTTCTAACATGATCTAAATAATAATTAATAACATAAGGAAGTTTCTAAGAATTACTCAGCTAATAGTCATTATTAGGTGAGGGTCTAGATCTATTAGTAGTTGGCTGAGGGTTAATGGTTATAGTGGTAACATGACCACTTGAGACATGTCCTACAACATTGTTATAAGTATATAAAATGGAATAATGACATCCTTAGTTGGTTTGGTAAAATTTCCCTTGGTTTCGACCATTTAGTAGTTGTTATTGTGGATGGTTTATTGATGTTAATTTTATAGTAAAGTTTTTTTCCATTATTTTTATTGTTATTGTACTACTTTTGGTTACTTTTATTATTATGTCAGGGAAATGGATTTTGGTATATACCCAAGCTATGATTAGTCATAGGTTCATGGGTGTCTCTTTATATCTTTCCATTTTTAGCATATTCTCAATCAAATGCATGATTTGGATACACTATCATATGGAATGTCCTCTGACATGATGGTACTCATAAAACTAATGTTATTTGTAACAATTAGGAAAATTAATCCCTTTAGGTAATGATTTTAGTATCAAATAAGTGATCATATTTTCCTAAATTGATCTTTAGAACATAAATTAAATAGGCTCACCAAGGTCACTGAATTGTCTGGGAATAGATGTTTTTCTCCTCGAAGGAGGGGCTTACAATTATTTTTTATTTTTGTGTCTACTATTTTTTTAGAGGCCTTAGATTAATGTATGGATCTAATGGTTGTTAACTGGGTGAAGGTAAATGGATAGTCAGTGTTTTCACCATTTGAACATGATATGATTAATTGACCCCATTGCCAAAAACATTCTTATTTTGGTTGTAGGGTTTATGCCTCTCATATTTAAATATGATATTTTTATTAGATTATTTATGGTTGTAGCCTTGGTTCTATTTTTTCTCTATTGGCCTTGATGTTAGTTTTGGTTATAATTAGAAGAAGATAGTTTGATTATCCCTAGGGTAGGCACATTGTGGAATGTTGGTCAAATTAGTCAGACAACTAGGTATATGTATCTATTCATTGGGATTATGTTATGGATATGGAATATGTTGATATTGAAACAAATTTTAACTTGGATTGGATATATATCCTTGGATGCCAAATTATGGTTATGGTAATGGAATGTGGCTTTATGCGATATGTTGGTATTATTGGGTTTTAGAGAGAATGTGTTCCCTTTTTATCAAACCCTATTGTATATATGAAAAATGTTGTTGAATATAACCCTACTATTTGAGGTGTTAAAATTTAGATCTGTATCACGAGTGTGATACCCATTGGGTGAAAGGTAATTATTTCCTAGTGATTGGTACCTATTTTACATAATAACCTTATGATTATTTGAACACTTATTGTTATATAGGCACTTGTTAAGGGTTTGGAATTTATTGAAGGTTTTGAGTTTGTTATTTTTAACTAGCTAGCAATTTTTGACCAATATAAACATGTTGTAGGTTATGCAACATTTGTGATTATTGAGGTATATTAGTTTGTGATTTTTATGGTCAAACATTTGTTTTCCCCTATTGAGGTGGCATAAAATTATACACTTTTTTGGGTGGTAAATTGGTCTATTATTGTTTCATTTCCTGCTATTACACACTCGATTAAGTAGTTGGTTGAGGAGTGGAGGTTACTTGTTGATTTTGGTAAATAGGCATACATATACCATGTTATTTCAATTCACTCATGGCATTATATAAAGTAATATCTTATGCATTTCTTGATGGTAAATTAGATGCACTTTAGTTTAAATTAGAATTCACTTGTGTGTTATCCACAACATTTTGAGTGAAGTCTTCTATTTTGAGTAGTGATTTCTTTTATCAAAATGGGGACATTAAACATGTCACCACCCAACATTATTTTTATAAATGGATCTATGTTTTGATTTGCAGAGCTAGAAGAATTTATTTTTTTCCCTATAGACAAAGTTATCTTAATAATCATGTTAAAAATAACCATTACATTAAGATTACAAGCTATATTGAGGTAGTTTTGATATGTTTGTTGTTCCTATTACATTTGATCATTCATAGGACCTTTACCTTTTACAATAATAATTTGGTTTTGATACATCATTTGGACTAAATATTTAATATATATTTTTTACGTTTGTTTAAACTATTGGATTCAAGGCACATTGCTAGGAGTTCTAATCAAACTACTCAGACTTTTATGTGGGAAGTCTAGCAAAAACTTGGATCTTACTTTTATGACTGATGATAATTTTTTATTTTTTATCTAAAAAATTATTATTAAAAAATTAATATAATAAATTATTTACATTGGTTTCATAACATAGTAGGGATCTTGTTGGCTTTGTTCAATTCTAGGCATCACTTAAGCAAGGTATTGGGCCATTTGCTCTTGTTATTCACTAGGATAAGAAGGTGAAATCATGAAATTTTATGCTAATGGATCTAATTTTTTCTCAATATATGAAATATTATAATATGTATAGGGATACATCTCATAAGCTACATCATCATCATACAAATATTGACCAAAAGGGTCACTGGTCATAAAGTTTTCATAGTTCAGATTATACATAATCTTGCTACATGTTTAATGAGGCATGTTCAGATTGATGGTTAAGTCTCATGAAAAACAAAGTTCTAAAAATTAAAAAATAATAAAGGTCTAAAAAAAATAACATTTGTCTCTATAAAAAAGGACACAAGGGTTAAAAAACTAAACTAGGCAATGACAAAGACAAAATAAACTCAAAACTAGTCTAACAAATTATATTGATTTACCCAAAGGCTATTATAATTAGTGTTAAGGGTAAAACAAAATCTCAAAACTTGTTTATGAATATGGTACTTATTTTACCAAAGACAATTATAATCAGTGATAAAAATATCTATACAAGGAAGAACAATTACAAACTATAATGAAAGGATAATAACAATTTGTCCAAGGCAATTATAATCATTAGCATGAAAAACAAGGTTATACTTAGAAATAAAAGGACTCAAAAAAGAACTCAAAAACAAAGTAAACTAAGGTATTTGGCTTGGGTGACACTCAATAATTTCCTCACTAAGACTTGATATTTGATTCACAAGAGACTATTTAAACAATAAAACTAGGACATTTTAAAACTCAACACAACAAACTTCAAACAAGCCATGTGGATAAAACTTAGCTCAAAGGAGTCTCAAAAATGACACAAGACAAAAAAAATTCTATCTCTAGTCAAAGGGGTATTTATATCAAATAATAAATCAACCCAAGTAAAGCAATCCAAACACAAAATGTAGATTACCTAATCCCAAATTAGATGAGGCTTTGGCATAAAGCTAATTAGTTTAGGATTTGTACTTAGAAAGATTGAGTTTTAATTTACTTAGAAAATAATTTTATGTTCTAAGGTAAAAGGGATAGACCAAAGTGGGAAACATAACCATGAATTTGAAATAAGAGATATAACAATGGTTTTGGAACTTTATTTCAAATAAATGGCATGATAATAGTTTCAGACTAAGAAAATTTAAGGAAAATGTTTGAGATGAAATGAGTAATGTAATGATTCCCCATTTAAATAAGTGACACACAAATGGATTTTGAATAAAAATATAAGGTAAAACTATGACATAAAATGGGTAAAATATCACTTCTTAGGCTAAATTGATGTAAAAACAACATGATGGTTTTGGAATTATTTCAAATTGGAAATACCAACAGATAATTTTTTTCTAAATCACACATGTAAATCAAAGAAAATATAAATAAAAATAATGGATCATCTTATCCCTAAAACTAACATGGGTGTGCATATCTTATACCAAAGTTTCCATTGATATACCAATGCTCATAAGTAATTAAGTATTAATATAAAAATTAGTACATGGCATGAACTTAGAGTGAGGATCACATGGAATTTGGTGAGAAATTATGCAACAAATAGGTTTGAGTAAAATCTATAAGTTTAAAAACACACTAAATGATCCCAAGTGTGGCTAACACAAGGGCACAATCATATAAATTGGTTTCATACTTAATAACTTATGATTAAAAGGTTTTTTCCTTCACATAGTGACATCATCTACCTACTACTTAGTGAAGTATTATGTTTATCAAGACTTGACCTTGGTTTTCTTTAGTATTGGAAAGGATAGCCACTCATCTCCCTAGAAATTCCACTATCATGTTCCCAATTTATATACCCCACCTTGAAGTGGGGTTGGTATAATGATGTGAAATGAATTCCCAGTTCAATGCACCCCTAAAGAATTTGTGAGGAAGAAATGAGCTACCACCCACAAGCCAAATGTAAGAAAATAAATTATAAATACTTTAGAGGTAGTTTATGGGTCACCTAAGTCACTTAGAGCTTAGAGAGAGCATTCATGACATTATTTCTAATATGACTAAACAAATAATGCAATAAAAAGTAAAAAAATCTCTTAAGAGCTCTAACTAAAGTGTATGTTCTTTTTATTAGCACAACCTCAAATATTATTCAAAATTTAACCCCCTTGGCCTTGACTAAACTTGTAAAAACTTTGAAAATACTAAAATACAAGTTTTATTAGGTTGATTTTAAGTACCAAACAAAAGAATATATGAGATTTAGAATTGTCTAGGCCTCTTACTCTCACTCTCCACCTTAGTTCCTTCAAAAATGTTAGTGGGATTACTTGTCTTTAGGCTAAAAATTAAATCAATAAATAACACTCCATTTTTAGTTGTTGAGTTTTTAAAAACATAGAGAGAATCCACCATTTGTGCAACAAATTAGAGTCACCTTTTTCCTTAAAAAATGGACATAGATAGAGATTAGAAGCTGGTGAACTTTTTGTTAAGTAGGTAAAATCCACTGATTAGATATGGCAAAGTCAATGATTATAGCTTAAAAATAGGTGAAGTCATCAAAACCAAATGGAATTTTACATAGTGATGTTGTTGTTTAGTAGGGTTGACGACACTGATTCTATATAGCAAAGTTGCTATTTATTAGGTTAAAACTACCATTTCTAAGTCATTTTTGCATAAATAAAGATAGAAAATAGAGCACAAAAATGGTGAATCCACTGTTACAAAGGGCAGAGATATTGACTACATAGAAAATAAAATGATGGGATTTTAAAGGCTAAAAATTTAAATTTAAATAATTAAATGCTTTTGTTATAAATAATAAAGGTGGCACATCATTCTCCTTTTTTATAAAGAATGTAATGTCCCACTATGCATGTCATTATGTATTTTAGGAATCTAAAGAACATGCAAATGTTGATTAGTTCTTTGTTAATTAAAATGATAAAAATATATGCATAACAATACACTAGAACTAAACACTCTTTCCTAAGAACTAGGGGAGCATAACATAATGAACAAGATCACAAAATAGGGATAAAAACAACACAAATAATTTACCTTTTTTTTCAAATTTGATGTCCACTTATTGGCATAAGGATTTTCATGCTTGATCTATGATAATTAGAGACTCTTGTCAATGATTTTATATGTTATTAGCACTTATTCAATTTTCACTTGTGGCTTTGTGTGAAGCTTGGCATAAAATTTGCATTATAACACTACTCTTAATGGATTTTTGAAGTTGTTCAAGAAGAAAAAATTTACACATAAAAGCTTGTTGGCATATGGTATGGGCACTTGAATTTATATCTCTAAGAACTAACTCTAAACCTAGGGAGTTTAGGTAAAATTTTAAGTTTGGTTGAAACTAAAATAATCTAGGTTGAGTCAGGTTAACCCTGAGTTGGGTCATCTCATTCATGAAATCCTGACACCTTGGTTGTAGATATTTATGACCAATGACAACTCACTTTAGATATTTTTTAGGTTATGAATAAGCTTTTTGAAATATTTAGGAATTAATAAATCAATATATCATCTACTTTGACCTTTAAATTCATGTTTAGATAAAAATTCCTTTCATGATAAATGAAATTCACTAATTCAACTTTAAATTTTTACTCAGGCAAGTTATTTAATGTTTTTAATGTAATTAGTTTTGCTTAGTGTTTTTTGTCTTTTGATAATTATTTAAAATGTTTTGAATTAATATGTTGATAGGCCAAGTACATAAAATTACCAGGTCTTAATTTGACTAGGGTTGAAACTAAACTAGGTTATTGGAGCATACACGTTAATACCCCAAATAAACAAGTCTCTCCATGTTTTAAAGTAATTAAATACCTTACATAGATGAATTTGGGCCTTCAAGTAATTTTTAGGCTTAAATTACATCTTGTGCTATAAATTGAACTTAAACCCTGTTTAGGCATGAAAGTTTCAAAAATTGAGTGCCTACACTAACGAATCAACCCTTCTGGCTAATGTAAATGTCAAGATGGAATTGGATTAGTTTAATCATAAGATATATATGGATTAAATATTGATCCTAATATGTGTAGATGGGTTTTTCACTAATTATAGGAATAAGTGAACATAATACATAACAATTAAGCATCATTATATTCAGAAATCAATTTATTTCTTCAATTTTAAAAATCATAGTTAGAAATAAAGAAATAATCTAACCTATTTAACAATTTAAAATTTATGAGAGAGAAAATCTCTTTAAATAAATATCTTTGATCTATTATAATTGAATAATATATCTTTATTTATTATTATTATTAATGCCATAACAAGCTAAAATAAACTAAAAGAGAGAAAACACAACAAATTGAAAGAGAAATAAAAGAAACAAAAAAACCAAACAAGGAAATAGAAATAAATACTAACATGTATCTAAAAATTAACTAATTAAATTTTATAGAAAAAAAATTGGTACCATAATATCTAAGACTCATGAATAATCTGATTAATAAACTATCAGATAAATACTTAAATTATAGAAACAACATTAAACAAATGAAGACTAATTTAAATACAATGAAGTAATTAATAAATTAAAAACAAATTAAATATTATTTAAATAAATTAAACAATGAGAATAAAATAAAATAAATACTAATATAGTAAGAATAATTAATCTAAATAGGAAAATAAATCTATTTAGCTGAATAAATAAAGCAAACTAGAGAAACTAAATAAATAAAGTGTGTGAGACTTTGAAAATTAATTGACTTAGGGGAATGATAAAAATAAAATTTATTGAGATACCTTGAAATAAGTCTAATAACAAAAAAATTTCAATAAAATATTATTATATAATTGATAAATTAACAATTTATCACAAAATTTGATGTTTTCATAATTATTAGGTAAAAGAACATGAATTTATATTTATATGACTAAATATTTTCAATCATCAATGACAATAATACCTGATAATGTTCAAATAATTAATTATGAATAAATCAAGAAACTTAGATATACCTATGATATTCAAGCATATTACTTCATTATTAGAGAAGATATCGTTTGGTATGTTTGAAAGTGATAATTAATCTTGGGAATGCTTGCACGAAAGAATAATTATATGAAATATTTAAAAACTTAAAGATATCTTAATAAATGTGTGTTTTTTCCTTTGTTATGAGTATTCAATCTCTTTATAAACCAATCTTCATTGAAAATAGTTAAAGTTACAACTAACTTTAGTTAGTTATAGGTATAATTCAATTAAATTTTTATAAGTCAATTAATTTTTTAAAATTTAATTAATTTATAATTAGTTTATTTATAAGTTATAAAGTTTATAACATGACTCTATGTTTAGAAATTTTGACTAAAGTTCATGAGATTAAAAATAACAATATAGACCAACTTAATATTTTCTAATGGATGGGGACCCTTTAAGTTGTTAACATGACTAAAGAACTATTTAAGTGTGCATATGAAAAAATGATCAATAACTACTTATATTCAATTATATAAGCATTAATTTGAGATACCTTGAAATATGTCTAATTACGAAAAATTCTTCAATAAAATATTATTATATAATTGACAAGTAAGCAATATATCAAAAAATTTGATGTTTTCATAATTATTACATAAAATTACATGAACTTATGTGCATACAAATACATATTTGCAATCATAAATGACAATAATACCTGATAATGTTCAGATAATTAGTTAAGAATAAATCAAGAAACCTAGACATACATGTGGTATTCAAGCATTTTACTTCATTATTAGAGAAGATATTGTTTGGTATATTTGCAAGTGATAATTAATCTTGAATATGCTTGCACAAAATAATAATTATATGAAATATTTGAAAACTTAAAAATATCTTAACACTTGTGTGTTTTTCCTTATTTATGAGTATTCAATCTCCTTATAAATCAATCTTCATTAAAAATAGTTAAAGTTACAACTAACTTTGGTTATTATAGTTATAATTCAATTAAATTTTTATAAGTCAATTAATTTTTTTAAATTTAATTAATTTATAATTAGTTTATTTATAAGTTATAAAGTTTATAGCATGACTTTATGTTTAGAAAATTTGAATAAAGTTTATGAGATTAAAAATAATAATATAGACCAACTTAATATTTTCTAATGGATGGAGGCCCTTAAACTTGTTAACATGACAAAACAACTATTTAAGTGTGCGTATGAAAAAATGATCAATAACTACTTATATTCAATTATATTAACATTAATTAACATCATAAATCATAATAATATAACATTTCCAACTAAACATCATATGATAAAATGTATAACAAGTCAGTTATAAAATCAAGTATTATTACATAAACAAACTAAAATCATTTCCAAAACTTAATATGATCTTAAAACTGGCTTAAAAAAAATGAACATATATGCATGCTATAAAAAATGAAAATGTTATAAAAATGTAACTATCTAGAGTATTAAATCCACTGAAGAAGTTCATAACTGAAAGTATGAACAAAATAACATGTATCTTACTAATAAGTATAGAAACTAATCTATTAGAAAAGAAATCATCATACTAAAACAAACTATGAATCTAAATCACTCCTGAAAACCAAATAAATAATAGGATCTCCCTTATATATTTGATACTCAATGTACTCCAATGGAATGGTGGGAAAATCAACCAAGTTCATACCTCACCCATCATCATCAATCTAAAGTTTCACATTCTTCATCACACAATTTACCAAAGGTTGGGACATAGGTTTGTCAAGACATTTCTTACTTAAGGATGAAGGGTCATTAGGTATAAATTTAGTGGATCTAGGTATAATCTCCATAGGTAGGTTTGGATTTTCAAGGTTGGGGTTAAGTTAAGGAAAGAATTCAATATGGTTTAAAATAGGAGGGTAATCATTCAAAACATCTTGAGTTGTGTGTAAAGAAGATTAAATAGATGTATCTCATCCATATGGATAAGATCACCAACTAGCTCATTTTTTTACCTCTATGAAAAATATTTCCATACAAGTTCAAGGATGAAGTTGGTATATTTTCAAGGATTGTCTAAAATTTTGGGTCATTTACATCAAAGTGGACTGAGACATGATTTCTATGATGAAATTTTATAAACAAAGCATTAGCAATCTTGAGGCCCTTGAATAATCCTTCATGGTGAATACCTTGTGAATGGGATCCACTAAAATATTGAAAAATACCTCATCCCCACACATTACTATTAGAATCCTATAAATTTGGTGTCCACCCTAATATTTTATAAATTTCAAATAAATTAAAAAATGATTTTGTTGATAAAATACTTTATGTAGTCATATAATACCATCCTCAAAGAAAACATTATTATATGCTCATAAATAAAAATAATCTACATTATCCATTCCATTTCCCCATAAGATGTGAAGACACTCGAAATGCTAAATATACATATTTTTCAATATTTCTACTGAATTAAATTGAATTTGATATCAAAACATAGAAGATTTTTTAACTTTTCCACTATCATAAAATTACCCAATTTCAAGAAAATTGTGTGTGATTTACACTAATTGATTATTCAATGAATTGAGAACAAATGTAAAAAAATTTACAAAACCAACATGTCCATATTTCCAATTGTATATGTAGATTGTACTGATATAGATATCGTTTATCTCATTATCATATCAAATAACTTGAAAAAATTATAAGATAAGTAGAAAATAATCCCTTTTCTTTCAAACTAGACTTTATATTCAAAAGAAAATAACAAGAATGACATCCATGACTGAGTTTAACAAATTTAAATCAAAATATCATTTAGGTAAATGAGTAAGAAGTCACAATCCAAAAAATTACAGCAAACCCCTGAAATTTATTTTCATTATTTTATTATTTAGTATGTAAATTTTATAACTTTCATCTCTTCCAACCTTCATGTCAATGTTATATATGAATTTTAATATGGAGATATACATGAGTAAAAACCTAACATTATTCATATATAAAATCTATTTCAACCAAACAACATGAAGGCATATAAGAATCACTTTATTATTGCATTTGAAGCATACTAAAAAGGATTAATAGCATAATGAAAAGGCATCATATTATGGAAAATGAATAGAAATAAAACCTAAATGAAATGAACTATAGTTTATTCCTTCACATATACATCTTTAATACATTATAAATAATTTTTATAATAACAATCACATTTAATTAAAGATTCAATTTGCACAAAAAATGAATCACAGCCATGAAATCCAACATGATATGCATGTAAATTTTAGTAATCTGATGTATGGTTTGAAATAGAAAAACTTAGAATACACATTTATCTGATTAAAATATTAAGTTATAAAATGATAATATTAACCAAATAAATCTCATGTTAAACTATTTATCAACTCTTCAAAAATAAAAAGCATCTTTCACAACTCCATAGTCTAATGGCTTGAAAACTAGCTTGAAAACATGCATGACCTCCATGAAATTTAAAAAAAAAACATAAGTGAGCCTTAATGTATATAATACATTAATATTAAGATTAAAAAAACATGATTTTCAATAACCTAGAACATGCAGAAGAATAAATGACCCTTGAGTGCAAATTGAAACAACAATCACTCAACCAAAAATGAAATACTTCCTTTACCAAAATAAACCACATTCTAGTTCTCTTTAATATATTTTAATTCATCAATAAGATAAATTATAAAAATGAATAATATTAATATTTTCATAAATAAATTTAATTTTACCAAATTCCAAATAAATAAAATCTCACATACTTGTTAGTGCCTATTTGCATAAATAGAAAGGGTCTAAATTAAACTTCCTTAGCCTTAGAAAACCAAAGAAATAGATTTATCCTTCCACATAGATCTTGACACTAATTATCTTAAAATATGAAATTAACCACCTCATGATTTTTGAATCACATTAAATGTGGTTAAGGTGATGTGTCCACCAATTTGATGGATAGTGTCACTGTGAAACAAAATTTCTAAACAAACCTACCAAATCAACTACTAAGTCAGCTATAAGCCTCTCTAAAATTTCCACCACCTTATTCTCACTAAACACAAAAAATAAGGTCACATTCAAGTATTAATGACATGGATAACAAGTATAAAATCAATCCCCTAACACCTTAGGCTTTAAATTCAAATCAGGCTTCAAAATGCCTTGAGATAAACAAATATCTAAGAATTAAATTCAAAATTCTAAGGAACCTAATTAATAATTAAGATCAGATAAAATATAAAATTACCACCTTTAATGCCAATTTTTGAACATTGAAATGTCAAAAATCCAATCAAATATCAATGACCAATGGTAATAATCAAACAAAAGTAATATTTTTAAAGACTTAAGTTTTAGATTATGATAAAATTAGGTTTTGAAGGGACATTGAAACCCTTTAACAGGAATAAAAAAGATAAAACATTAATAACCACCAGGATAGGCAGTCCTGAAACCTACTGAAGATCAGCATCAAAATCAAGTTTTACAGGGACCTAAAACCACAAACATAGTCCACTAAAAGTACCCAGGTTTTACAAGGACCTGGAACCTCAAATAAAGTTTAAGAATAAGAACCAAGAAACAAGATCAAAAACTAGAACTAGTTACAATAACTAGCAAAAAGGACCTGAACAGGAACAAAACCAACAAAGAAGACCCTATGCTTCTATTGCAATTCCATGATCATCTTAACAGCCTCTCTCCCAATCATAGTAGTATCCTGAATGGAATTAGCAACCGAAGTAGCAGCAACTTGCAAGTCTTTATTCCTCGAACTCTGCCTTGTCCTCTTACTTGGACCCTCCAAAGATATTATTTCTTCATTTGCTCTTTTACCAAGGTTAGCTACAATAACACAGATGCTTGATGTTACCTGCTCCATCTTTGTTCTACTTTCCTTAATAAGCATTCTAAGATTATGCTCATAATCTTTATATTTTTTTGGGATATCTCTCATTTTCCCCTCTAAATGGTTGATTATGGTCCGATCAACATCCTGATTGTGTTGCATTGTTTCCACTTTCTTCTTCAGCCCCATGATTTCATTATAGATCCAATAATCAACTTGGAGAATAGAGTCAGCTTTGAACTTGGCAGAATGTAGGAAGGAAAGCTTGGTTTCCCTCTGTAGAGATTCACAAGTGTCTTCTGCAATCTCATGTGGAGGGGAATCAACCTTTTCAATATGTTCCTCCCTATCCATCTGTTCCTCCTCTTTAGTCTCAACAAGGTCTTCATGCTGAACAGGGTCTTCCTTTTCTTGTCCCCTAATCTCCATAACAGGAGTAGAAACCAAAACCATATGATCCTCCTTTCTCATAGAGATTGGATCATCAATTAAAATATCTTTGTCTTTGACACCTCCCTCAGACACAGTCTAATTACCCTCATTGTCAGAATTACTTTGTTTTGAGTTTCCCTCAGTTGTATCCCCTTCATTCCCTTTCTCAATTTTTCCTTTAGTTTTTGGATAACCTTCCAAATTGGAGCTAAACTCCCCAACATCCATCCCTTCCTCTTTCTTCATGACATCCTTCTTAGAACTTTAAGTACTCTCTGACTCAAAATCCTCTTCTACAATATGTTTTTGAGAACTAGAGGGTTCTGGTTTTTCCTTTTCTATCCCTTTAACATTCTCATCCTTCTTACACTTTTTGGACTGAGAACCCTTATGTTTATCAAAATAAGGAGTCAAAGCTATGGATTTATTTTTACAAAATCCCTCTATGAGAAGTATCAGACCTTCATGTAAAATGGGGCGAGACTCCTTCTTTCTATGGGCATACAAGCTTTGAAGAAACGAAAAATGAAAATAGAAAGGGAAAGAAATTCTATCCTTGTGCCTGAAGTGGTTGAGAAAAACAAAATGAAATTTGTGAACTCTTTTATTCCTACCATAAATGATAAAGTACTCATGGATACAACATAGCACATCTCACCAAATTCCTTTTATCTGATCCACATCAAAGAAGTCTCCATTCTTTTCCAATTGCTTCTCCTCTGCATCCATCTTCAAAATTTTTTTTAGGCTGCATTAGAGATATTGGTCTATTTGGAGAACTTAATACCACCCATGGGAAGCCCCATGACCTTAGCAATGAATTCCTTAGTAAGCTTCATAGTGACTTTGTGGAGAGTAACTCTGTCATCAACCCAATTTTTATAGAAGGCAGTAGTGACATGGGGTTTAAAGCCATGTAAATGCTCCAGATAATTGACCACCTTCCCTTTCTGTAGAATCTTCCAAACATCCTATCTAGCCTTCCATTCATCACATTTTTTTGGCTCTTGCTTCCACGGTTCACCCCTCATATTGCCCAGAAGCACCCAAACATAGAAGGTAGAAAGGTTGAAATGGAACCAATTATTTGTGCCTCGAAATGGATTTCACCTATTTGATGATACATGCATAACCACGTGACATTCTCTAGAATCTACCTCCTCAGGGAAAGTAATCTAACAACCATAAGGCCACTCCACCAAATCATTAAATTGCTAATCCAAGAAAATCTTTCCCACTTTAGAATGAATGGCATCATAATTAATAAGCACTTTAAGATCAGTGTGCTTATTTAATTCATCAGGCCACCTCACCTTATGCCCCATTTGAACAACATGATTAGCTATCCAATCAGCGACCCCATTGGCCTCTTGATATGTATGGGATATGGCCACTTTTTCAAATTTTTGAATTAAGGATTTGATTTCCATAACTGTAGCCTCAATAGACCATGAGATTGAATTTTTATTATTGAGGATGTTAATAATATTCAAAGAATCACCTTCCAACCATAATTTGGAATACCCCAAATCAATAGCTAATTTAATAGTGTAGAGGGCTACAATAGCTTTAGTAATATGGCTATTTGAATTACCAATTGGGATAGCAATAACATCAATTACATTTCCCACATGATCTCTCAATGCCCCTCGACATCCTGCTCTTCCTGGATTTCCCTTAGCTACTCCATCAAAGTTCCCTTTGATCCATCCATTAGGAGGAACAAACCATTTTATGATCGATCTTAGATTATCAGTTTTCAAATTAGACCCTTCAGATCGTAAAGGGTTATCAAATTAGAAGGTTTGATTAGAATCCCTCTGGGATTTAAAGTTCTCCTTGATGGCTCTAATGATATTTTGACCAAGCACCCATCCTAGAAGTTCTTTACTCCTAAATATTCTATTGTTTCTTTCTTTCTAGATACCCCACCAGAGATGAGGGAGAGTGAGTTTCCATAGAAAATGAGCATCAGGATCCTTAGAGGGGTAGCACCAAATTTTAAAAGAGAGTTCCACATTATTTTGATGGACCCATGTTATACCCCAAAAATTAAGAATCTCAATCCAAACTTGTTGGGTGTAAGAGCAATTCAAAAACATATGGTCTCTATCTTCAAATCCATTTTTACATAAAATACATCTATTAACCACATTTATACCTCTTTTTTGCAAGTTGTCAAGGGTCAAAATTTTATTTTGAAGTAGAGTCCAAAAGAAAATATTAATTTTGGGGGTGAGCCCCTTAATCCAGGCATGAGACCAAAAAGGTTGATTACCCTTTTCCTTTGAAGAAAAGATTGTAGAGACTTTAAATTGGCCACTAGGGTCAGCATGCCAAATAATCTTATCCTCAAGATAAGGATAAAGAGAGACATCATTGAGAGATAATTGGATGTTACTAAAGCCTTGATCAACATTAGTTAAAATCACCCAGGAATCATTCTACCAATAATGACTAACTAATATGCCATATCTCTACTTGCATCGGTGAACTAAATCCTTATCATGAAAATATCCAATCAAGGGATGATCCTTTAACCAGACATCATCCTAAAATTTCACCTTAAGCCCATTACAAATTTTCCAAGAACATCCTTTTCCTAAAATTTTCTTGGTCCCCTAAACAGCCCCCCATATGGAAGAGGGATGAATAACATCAGGAGAAGAGAATAAATCAGGAATGGATTTAGCATTGAAGAGGTACTTATGTTTCCATATGGTACTCCACTCTTTGTTGTCATGGTAAACTCTCCATCCAAGTTTGGCTAAAAGAGATTTGTTCATACTTATGATTTTCATGATCCCCAATCCCCCTTCACTGAGAGGTTTGCAAACATGATCCCAAGCAATTAAAGGCATTCTCCTTTTTTCCTCAGTATCAGTCCATAGAAAATTTATTTGAATTTTTTCAATAGACTCAGAAAATTTAATAGGAATTTTAAAGAGACTTAAAGCATAAGTAGGTATGCTTTGAAGATAAGCTTTGAGAAGATTTAACTTACCTGCCTGGCTTAAAAGATTTCCTTTCCATCCCATAAGTTTCTTACTAAATTTATTAATAAGATCTTCCCAAAAGGCATCAAGGACCTTCAGGCCAAGAGGAAGACCCAAGTAAGAAGAGGGGAGAGATCCTATAGAACATCCAAGGATTTTAGCAATTATATTTTGCCTTTGGATAGGGGTGTTGATAAAGAACACAACACTTTTATTCTAGTTAACCAATTGACCAGAGGTAGAAGAATATAAGTTAATAGCTTCCTTCAAATTTCTAGCTTCCTTGACTTTAGCCTTACCCATAAATATGGTATCATCAACAAATTGTCCATGAGAATAGATTAGAGGATGGGAAGAAGGTTGTAATCCCTTAAAGAAACCTCTATGGACTAAGTCTCCAATATATCTCCCCAAGCAATCAGCCATAATAACAAAAAGGATGGGGGATAAAGGATCACCTTGTCTCAATCCCTGAGAGGGATAAAAGAAATGAGATGAACTTCCATTAACCAGAAAAACAATAGAGGAGGTAGAAATCAATTGATGAATAAGACCAAAAACCTTCTGGTCAAAGCCAAAATCTAATAGACTATTTGAGAGGAATGACCAATCAACTCTGTCATAGGCCTTAGCTATGTCAACTTTCATAATGAACCCCTAGTTGTTAGAACAAGACAAGGAATGAATATTCTCATGAGCAGAGATGATAGAGTTAAGGATTTGTCTACCTAGGATGAAGCCATTTTGTTGATCAACAATAATCAAAGGAATCACTTGAATAAGTTTGGAAGTAAGAACTTTGGAAATAATTTTATAGAAAGAATTACAAAGGATGATCAGTCTAAACTGATCAGGAGAATCAACACCAATTTTCTTAGGAATTAGGCACAGAAAGGTGGAGATGACTTCCTTAAGCATCTATTTAGCTCCATAGAATTCCTTCATAGCATCACATACATCTTTACCAACAAACTTCCAAAGTTTTTAGAAGAAAAACATGGGGAAGCCATCAGGACCAGGAGCTTTATCTCCTCCCAGAGAATAAACAGCTTTAAAAATTTCATCATCCTTAGGAATTGAGCTTAACATTTTATTCTGTTCCTTCGAAACCAGAGGTGGAATCACTCTAAGGATTTCAGCCTGACTATCCAAATTGATGTTAGGATCAGCCTTCATTAGATAAGAGAAAAAAGTCTCCATTTTATCCATGATGGCCTTTTCCTCTATAATCTTCAAATCTCCCTTTTTAAGGTGTGATATGTGAATTTTGGCTCTATGCTTAAGAGTGGATAGATGGAAATTTTTTGTGTTTTTATCTCCTTCACTCAACCATAACAACCTTGATCTTTGTCTCCAATAGATTTCTTCTTTAGTGATGATGTCATCATATTGAGCCAACTTTTCATTTTCTTCAATGAGGAGGTCAGGAGTATATCCTTCCTTCTGAATTTTTACATATGTTTTTAGAATATCCTCCTTAATAGCATTTTTGTTCTCAAATATATTCCCAAAGCTATTCTTATTCCATATTTTAACTTCCCTTTTAACATTTTTGAGCTTAGAAGAAACTCTAAAGAGGGTCGTGCCTTCAATATCAATACTCCACCATTCTTCCAATTTACTTTCAAACTATGGGTGTTGCATCCACATCTTCTCAAATCTAAAAGGAAAATTCTTCGTAAGATTAATTTTAGTAGCAGTGAAAATGAGGGGAAAATGATTCGATCCAATTTTCTTGCAGGCTTCCAATTTACAGATGAATTATTTAGTCCAATCAGGAGAAATAAGAGCACAATCAAGCCTAGCCTAAATACATTCATTACCAACTCTCTTATTACTCCAAGTAAACTAAATTCCATGGAGGTCCATATCCATTAAACCTTCTTTATTTATAAACTCCAGTAAATCCAATCTTCCTTCCAGCTAGGTAGCATTACCTCTCATTTTCTCATGATCATAGAGAGGCACATTGAAGTCTCCCATTATAATCCATCATCTAGAATAATCCTTACTTTTAAAATTGGAAACAGACTCGCAGACCTTTTTCCTTAGGTTCTTAATGTTGGGAGCATAAATATTTACAATATACCAACCCTCCTTCTGGTCAACACTAGTAATTTTGGCTATCATAAGATATTTACTAGCAATCATTATAGTTCCAAAATAATAATTCTTCTTCCATAACATCAGATTTCCCCCTGATGTACCTTCTAAACTACTGGCATTTATAGAATAATTTTTAAAATCTTTAATCTGTTCCACTTTCTCTTTATTCATCTTAGTTTCTTGTAGGTAGAGAAAATCAGGGTTTTGTTCTCTAACAAAATTCCTAACAATATCCAGTTTATGAATACTATTCATCCCCCTAATATTCCATGTAATGATTTTCATATCTATTTTTTAGGGGTAAAATCCATAATAGTTGCTTGCCTACCATCAGCAATATTTTGCATACTTTCTATCTCTCTGGTTTTCTTAGTGGATCTTCTTCCAAGTTTGTCTAGAAAACCAACATCCGGTTTCACCTTAGAATGTTGTTCAGCTATTTTTCCAAATTTATTCAGAGTAGAAGCAAGAATTTTTGCTTTAGTTTGTTGATCTATTTTGCTGCTTCTAGTTTCTACCCCCTTAGTATTGATCTTTTTTTCATCCCTTTTTCTTTGGTTTAGTTTTTGCTTTGAGTTTTCTCCATTATCTTTCACAACTTCTAGGGGAGGAAGCTCATCCAAAGGAAAGTCATTATCAGCCTGAGATAACACCTGGATCTCCCTAGACTGAGAAAAAAGATCTCCCTCCTCTGATTTATTTTTGGCTTCAGCCAAGATTTCACCTTCCTCTAGCACAATTTTGTCATCTACATCTCTCCATCGATCTTCTATCCTTTGATAGACAACGATTTGTTTTGATAGATTTGACAGATCCTCTATTCTTTATTCAGGTATTATGGTTTTTGATTGTAAACCATGTCCTTCTTTCTGAGAATTTACTTTCTCAAAAGAAAGCTCTTTATCTGCCTCAGCCTGTAGAGCATTAAAATCTTCAAAAGAAGGCTCTTTATCCACCTCAGCATGTGGAACTTTAGAATCTTCATTATTCTTTTGTTCTTGGCGATGGTCTTCTTTGGGTTTCCATACTTTATTTTGCTAGACCTTGATCCTTTTCCCATCCAAAACACTACTGGGATGATTTTTACTTTTGGAGGGACAATTTTTAACCAGATACCCCTATTTCTTACAAGCATAGCAAGAGTTGGGTAAATCTTCAAAAAAAATTCTTGAGTTTTTTACCAAGCTTGGATATTAATTCCACCTTTTTTGGGAGATGATTCAGATTTGCCACTTTAACATAAAGTCTATCACTTTGGAGTTTGGTTCTAGAAGCCGTAGCATTATCCAATGCCACAAGTTCACCAAAAGAACTGGCAATTCCTTTAAAAATGTCCTCTTGCCAAAATTTTAAAGGGAGACTAGGAAGTCTAGCCCAAATGGGAGTGGTTAAGAAAAAAGAATCTGAGAGATCCATGTTAGGCTCCCATTTTTTAATAGTGAGAGAGCATTTACCAAAAGACCACGGTCCTCCACTAAGAACCATATTCATGTTTTCCTTACAATTGAAGATAAATGAGAAGAAACCATTCGACATTGGTGTAATATCTACCTCTCCTCGAATAACCCTATTCCTTTTAACCATTTTTCTAAGAGATTATAGATCTGGTCTTGCTCCTAAAAATTTGCCCACTAGGGTGAGATCCATGGAAGACACACAAAAATCAACTAAAGGATCTAGAATAAAAACTTGAAACTCACCTTTCTCCCAGCAAGACTTAGCAGTCACCGATGAGAAAAGAGATTTTCCAGTAGGTTTCTTACCAAATAGAGATGACCAAGTTCTTCTTTTTGAGAACCCTACTTTCATCCCTTATGAGGGTTTTTCCTTATTAAAATCATCATTCTCTTTCTCCTTTTCAAGATCCTACCCCACCACAGGATCCAATGGGGGGCCATGGACCCCACAAAAAGGATCATATACGCACGAAGAATTTCCATTATCCACATCAGCCAAAGATTCTTACCCAACATTCTTTTAAACACCCCCTTCAGTTCCTCCAGGGTCTGTACCTCCTGCCAGATTCTCCCCAACTAGTTTCCTACCTACCTATGAACCATCTAATTCAAATTCTGAAAGACTTAAGTTAATACCAAAACCACATATATATGTATCACCATGCTACCAAGTTTCACAAAAATAACATTAAAAATTAAATGACCAACCTCTCAATGTTATAAGAATTGAAACCAATGAGCAATAACACATAGGTTTCATGTCTGAACCATATTATGAAGTTATGCTCAGGTTAGTAACAAATATAATCATTTTGAGCATATCAAATACTAAGTTGAAACATGAATATGTATGTCACCAAAAGCAAATGAAGCATGAGGATATGACAAATCATAAGAACCAATGCCATGAACAAACACCTTTGTAATAAAGATATGAAAATGATATCAAAACCCAATGTCACTTATTTGGAATTAAATACATTTCATAAAAATCCTTTATTCCATGGAAATCATCAAGTAACATTACATTTTTAAATGCATGAAATATATTTTCATGATTGTTTGATAAAATTTTGACACGCACAATTATTTTATAATGCTATAAATGTTCCAATCAATCAACATGGAGTAATATTATATTTAATCACACGTACAAAAAAAAAATACTTAATGAATGTAAACAAGTTGGTTCATGCTATTAGTTTTAAGATATATGGCTTAGGACATCATATGGAAGAATATAATAGAATTATTTTTAAAAGAGGGTACTAAAATTTTATATAACACATGTGACCTTGATAGCCATTTTCACTTTCAAAATTGGTTTGTAATCATAATTATGAATTTTAGAGACTTAGGATTGTGATATGTCCCATTATTTCATAAGTAGGTATGTACAAACTCCTTCAAGGTTTTTAAACTAAGGAATGGGTTATTCAGATTGGGCATGGAGAATAGGAAATATTAAAATAGATAAATTCAAGTTGGATTAATAACCAATGCATTAGATTATAATATCAATTATTAAATTAATCAATGTTGATAACAATAGAATATTTAATATTTGTTCTTTTATAAAATATCGATCAAAATTTTAAGAGTATTCAAACCCTTGATAAAGATATACTTACAATAATATGGAAGAATTTTTTTTCTTCTACTTCAAGCTGATGAAAATATCATAAATCTTAACAAGATTTTGAAACCCACACCTAAATAACAAGAAAAAGATTTTTTTTTTTAAAAAGATAAAAAGAAGAATATAAAATAAAGAAATGGAAAAATAAGAGAAAGTGGCTAATTGAACAAAATTAAATTTATGGCCATTAAATAAACAATACAACCAATTTACATTGATATCACACAAATTAAATACATTTTTACTATAAATAACAATTATTTTATATGAACCAAGCTAAAATGAATCAAACTTATGATGTTTCTCAGGTTCTTAATGGAATATATCCCAATATAACAATAAATAAACTACCTTAAAGGTCTTTTTTGACAATTTCTTGTCAAAAAAATTCTTAAGTTTATCTTTAGCTCTTTTTAATTTTTGAAAGTTATTTTCCTTCGTTTCATCAATGGCTAAGAGGTCATTAAGTATACATTCTATAATACTAGTGTATACAAAGAAAAATGTAACTGACCTATTAATCAATCCTAGCTCAGAGAAGATAAATCCTACTTACACTTCCATTTGTTGATACATTATATATTCATACTCATGACTAATATGGATCTAGTAAACCAAACTAAGGGGTCTCTTACCACAATAATATCACTAGAGATGGTTCAAAATCCTTTATTCAAGTAAAACCATGCAATAACCATGGCTAGGTCCTATGTTTCCATATTCACTAAGTAAATTCAAAGTAAAGTAAAATCTAATCTAGTGCTCACCAAATCTTGTGGCACAAAGTAGTGGCAATAAACATAAAATTAAACATGCATATAAGATTTATACTCAAGTTAATGTATAGGAGAACATAATGCATGGGAGAGAAGTATAAATGCTAATCTATCTAATTTAACAAAAGAGGAACAAACTTAGGAATACTTACCTTTGAATATGAACCCACCAAATGTCAATCTCTCCCTTATACAAGGTACTTTACAAGAGGTTATTGTGGTATGTAAGGATAACAAGGTTAAGTTAGATATATGCTACACAACGTCTCTATGTATCCAAAAGACTTATTTACAAGATAAGATTCATACCTCCAAAAAAAGTATAGAAACCATAATAAATGCTCATCAAGAAGAATTGTGGTTAAAAAAATGTATAATATAATATTCTTTTTCTTCTCTTCCTCATAAAGGGTAGAAATGGATGTGTATATATAGTTAAATATGACCTAAACCTTTTTTAAATTTTAACCAATAAGGTTGGCCCAATTTGACTATATATCATTATTTGATAAAAGTAAGTTAAGTCCTAGTCAATCTGTAATGTACAAATATCAATTTAAATACAAGGTCAACCCAAATAAACATTATTTATTAAATCTCAAAAAGGGTTTATGGCTTAGGCAAGGTCTAAGAAAGGTGGTGAATTTATTGAAAGAGTATATAAGAGAGGAGGAAAAATTTAGGGAAGTGTATAAGAGAATGTTGTGTAGATATCAAGTGGTGATATATGGTATAACAATCCTATGAAGAACCAATGGTCTGCCCACCCCTTTCCTAGTGCATCCTTTAAGGCATGCACTTAGAGAGATTGAGACTAGATAGGTTTAAATTTAAGAGAAATCATTAGTAATTTATAAATTTTGAAAATATTATATGTGTACATATGCCCCACTTTAATCTCATCACATGTCACATAGGTACAAAAAGGGATGGTAGTTTCCAAAACATACATGTAAAATGTAAAAATATTCTCTAAAATGTTAGGATTCTAAAACATCTTTTAGTTTAGAAAAATATCTATTAGAAACAAAGATATGGCCAAAAATAGAATATGATTGTAAATATTTAACAAGCAAATAATTTTGAATAGTAAATATAAATAGGGTGAAAAATAATTCATTTGTTATTTTTACTATTCTAATAAAAAATTAGTCTAAGAGACCTAATTTAATAATAGAGAGTGACCATGGTGAAGATATGATAACTATAATGTGGAGGATGCATAACAATCACAGTGAGTGCAACATAGGTAAGAAAACATGATTTTCAAAATTTTGAACAATTTTAATTAAAATTAAGATAGATATACAAAATTTAATGGTAGGAAAAATTTAGACATTGAAACTAACCCTAGGAATTTTTTAGGTAGACTAAGGGTAGAATGGTAAATTAGGTAGGAAAAGATCAGACCAATAAATGCCTAAGGCATTTATGGTAAATGGTTAAATGGTCAAAAATTCACCATAGATAAAGAACAAAGTCAACTTTATCAACTCAGTTCATTAGGTGAGAGATAAATATGGGGTTGAATGCATAAAAGTTGGCCAACATAGTATTATTGAATGTGGTTGATTGCATAATAGTAGGCTAATGTAATTTTAAATAGGAGGATGCCCAACATAGTACCCTCTATATGATGCAATTAGTAATATGTGGCTGATGCAGTTTCTTAAATGTGGTTGAATTTACACTAGACAGTTGATGTAGTATCCTAGATCTAATAAATGGGATCATATAGTATCAAAGAGGCTAATATAGTCTAAAATAAAAGGGCTAATGATGGGATAGACCATGGGTTAGTCAAGCACAATAGTAGGAGGCACCAAGGCTAGGAAGAGATGATCTTATGGATGTGGATATAGAGGAGGAGGTAGAATAATAGGAACCATAGTAGAGGTAATAATAGCCACCATGATCTCATCAGAGATAGAGAAACCATTGATATGATGAGACACAAGCACCAGTTATCATGCAGGGGGATCCTACAATAGCTATAGGACATAGTTGGTCCATAGAGAGACCACTAAAGAGAGGACTATGGATAGCTTAGATGGTGACTAATGTATTTGTAATGGTGTGGAGGAAGTTGATGGAGGAAGTGCTTAATGAGAAAGAATATGGTGAGACTATGGTTAACAATAATAACATTAATGATAAATGTTTTAAATTTGATTTAAGGTTTTGATATAGAACTATAGGTTGCATTATTGATTATTTGATATATATATACATATATATATACATACATATATATATACATACACACATATATATATACATACATATATATATATATATATATATATATATATATATATACATATATATATATATATATATACATATATATATATATATATACATACATATCTATATATATATACATATATATTATACATATCTATACACACACACACACACACACACACACACACACACACACACACATATATATACACACACACACACACACATATATATACATATATATATATATACATACATACATACATATATATATGTGTGTGTATATATATATGTGTGTGTGTGTGTGTGTGTGTGTATATGTATATATATATATGTATATATATAGATATGTATATATATAGATATGTATAATATATATATATATATATATGTATGTATGTATGTATGTATATATATATATATATATTTATATATATAGATATGTATATATATATATATATATATATATATATATATATATATATATATATCTATGGGATGTGATGCCTATCTAGTTTTTTTTTATATCCTTCTATAAGGGATGTTAGATGGGGAACCCTAGTTATTGCTATATCATGACATTTTGGATGGGGTGATGTTATCATATGACCCTATCATATTAGATGATCATATGGTTTGATATACCATATCCTAAGTGACTTGGTTTAGACTAGTGGGAGAGAATCAGTAGTAGATATAGGCATGAGGTGATAGGTTACATCCACTAACATGGGTTAGATCTAGAGAGGCTCAAGACTAGTAGGCCTTAGCATAGGAGGGAGTCATGAACATGGTGAGTATTGTCTAACTTTGATAGGTATAGGCCCAGGTGGACAATCTATAATGGCATGTTATTAGTTTGAGATCTTAGACTACTTCTTTATTATGTACTATTCAAAGGGGTTAGTTGTAAGTGTCCATGGGTAGCATGGCTAGTCCATAGGATAGACACGATAGAACATAACCTTAGGGATATATCTATTATATTTTATACTTTGTATTGTATAAAACACAAGATATATATATATATATATATATATATATATGTATATGTATATGTATATATATGTATGTATGTATGTGTATATCGATCTCTGTGGTTATGTGTATTGATGTTGATAGTTAATTGATCTCATGATTTGCACATGGATTTTGATGTGGATACATGGATATACTTCCTTTCTAGCACATGTATTTAGCTTTTTTGTATATGTTATTGGAAATATATGATGTGCATTTTATTTTCTAGCATTATGTGAGACACATGCATGATTAGAAATAAAAAGGAAAAAAATTATTTGGAAAGGTATAAGTAATGAAAAAAAAATATAGTACACACAATATCATAATGGGAAATGTGTAATAACAAAATATGAATAAATATAATAAACCAAATATGGTAAAAAGGATAAAAATGTTTTCAAACCATGTAAATATTTGCACCAAATTAAAAAAATAAAAATCACACTATATCATGTTGGGAAGTATGAAAATATTGTAATAAAATGAAAGGCACATAAGAAAATAATGGTATAAAAATAATAATTAAGTCAATCAATCAAATTAAATCAAGCTAGGAAGTATAAAAAGAAAGACAAACTATGAAATGAATCGAAATTATTGACACTAATTCAATATTGGAAGTATGAAAAATTTAATAAAATGGTTGTAAGCATAAATTCAATCAAAAAATAAGAATATAAAAGTGAAAGACTTATGAAGTAAACATAAAACATAATAAATCAAGATGGTAAGTATGTCATTGACATGCAACTCATAATCAAACATGAATTATTGCTGGATAGTTGTCAATTATGTCATGGTGATGTCATGGAAGTTTCCCAATGAGTGGATGAAGTACCTTGATAGTCTAAGTAACAATGGCAAAGTGTGCAATGTGATTATTCCTATATGATTGAAAGAGGCTTGGTTGATCTTCAATTTTGATGTGGATAGAGATGTTTAAGGATGAGTATAGAGTATTGAGCATGTGCAAGGGTAATATCAAAGGTTTTTTATGATTTAATTTATTATTTGAATAAGTGTAATTCACCCAATTAATCATTATTTTTCATCTAGACCTTTTGGGTCCAGTGGTAGAAATCTGAGTAGGCAGCTTGCTAACATCACCATTACCATGTATGGATGGGTCAGGGGGATTTAGTCATATTGTTTTCATAAAATTAGTCAATAGTTTCTATATAAAAAGTCTTAATTCATGAAATTAAGTATATCCAAGGATATGTGTGTGAAAATTTGGGCTCCCAGGCATTCTGATAATGTTTTCCCATACATAGCCAAATTTACAATGTGGAAAGAATAGCTGAGTAAGCATATTGATATAGTCATATCTCTCATGTGTAGATGTTTTAGGAGAATGTGATCATATGGGTTTGTTTATTTTTTTACCTATTTTATTTTATATATATTTTAGTTCAAACACTGAAGCAAAAAAATAGATATACATGTTCAAAGTTGGCCTCCTAGACAAGTTTTTTACATAGTTGGCTCTATGGAAAAAAATCTAAGTGCTAATTTTAAAGTCATTATATCTCACACATGTGAGGGTTACATGAGCATGTTTATACATGGTTGGATTATTATATGTGAATATATCATATGGTCCAAATTTTATAATATACACTTGAGCGAAGCAAAAGATATGGAGGTGCAAAGTTGGCCTTCCAGGTAGATAAACAATGGTCCCCATACATAGTAATTTTTGCACAATGTTAAATATCAAGACCAAATGGAGATATAATGGCTTATGGTTGATCATAAATTGAATGTATATGGTGTGTATCAATTTAAAGAGGTCAAAGTGTTCATTGGTTAATGAAGGTAAAGATCGAGCTCCTTACAAAAGGATCAATAGGACTTAGGAAGCAGCAAGATGAGAAGTGATCGATGGTTAATGTTATAAGTTATCTAAATGAATGTGAGGGTACCAAGTTTCATGATTATGGGGGTTATAATTAAAATAAAATGGTGAACACTATATGCTAAATACCTAACTAATCCGCAAAGATTGATGATGTACGTTGAGTTAATATTGTAAGAGTGCATGAGATGAGGTCAACATGGTCAAGGTTTAATATTTGGAATTGGTGAACTATGTGTTAAAGATAGATATTAATATAATAATATTAATGGTGTGTGTTTAAACTAAGTATTGAGGACTTGAGATGATAACATCATGTTTGAGGTTTAACTAGGATTGTTTGATTTTGAATATTTGAATTTAACAATGGAAAAACCAATATCTATTTTTTGTGTTATATCCTTTGATATATGTAGAATCTGACCATGATGTAAAATTATAATTTTTATAGGATCCAAGGTTCATTTGAAAATACAAATTTAAATTTTTGAATGTATGTACAGATAGAGATATTGAGATCCAAAGTTTACTATGTGTTTGACTATGTTCTGCAAGTAACCCAAGAAGGGTAATTGAGCTCATTCTAATGATGTTATAATGTTTAATGATGAATTAAATATTTTATGATTTTATATACTCCATGAGGATAATATGTGTTCATTATTAAGGTTTGATTAATTATATGTAATATAAACAATGTTTTAGAAGTTGACTATGTATTTGTTCATGGTGACTGTATGCATATAATGTTGTTTGAGTGAATTATACTAACGTAAAAGGGTATTGTGATGGTTTTTATAACTTAAGGGGGAGATATACATCATTTTTTATGGGTCCATTAGTTGGAAAGTGTCCTTTGTTATTATTTTTATTGAAGATGTTTCAAATAGGTGAATGAGTCATCATAGGACATAAACGGTGACTTAGTCCTATTTGAAAGTGTGGTGTGCTTAAGTGTGACCCATGTAAGATGACTTAATAGTGAAGGCATGTGTTATATTTGACATGAAATATTATTATTTTATTAATTCATGAATGTTATATATATAATGAAACCAAATGTGTTGGTCTCTAGACTTGTGAGTGAATACTTGTACAAGGTGTGCATGTGAGAGTTATAAAGCGAAGGAGAAGTAGATGTGATCAATGGATAGGTTGAGAAGAAGAATATATTGTTGACTATGTGTATGACCTATAGGTCATATTTATTATTTCAAAATAGAGTTATTTCAATTTTAGGATAGGTGAAGAGTTTGATTATGCATATGAAAATAGTTTGATTGAAGGAGAGAGCTTATGACACACCTATGTAAGAGGCCTATATGAGATATAGAGGGAGTTTTTATGTGTTAGATAAATAGAGATCCATCATCAAGTGCTGAAGACATAAATTTTTAAGGTGGATGTGTTCACTTCAAAAGAGGATCTAAAGGACTCAATCTTCCTTAAGGGTTGTTACTCCTTGTGAAACAGGTGTTTCACTAAAGGCCTTTGGTCAGGAGGATATGATCAAGGTTTTCTAGTCTAAAGGAGTTGACAAGTCTCTTGTTTATAATTTATTATATGATAAGTAGTCTATGTGTTGTAGGCTTGAGAGTGGGTTTTATTCCCCATGAGGGTTTATGATAAGAACTATGTTATGTGATTAATCATGTGTATGAATTGAATAAATGAGCTCTCTTGTTAATGATGCTTGATCAATTTGATATAACCTAATTGTTTAAATAGTTTAAAAGGATTGGAATTGAGATTAAAATATTTGGGCTCACTGATTCAACCCCCCTGCCTCTTAGTGATTTTACCTCTATCAATTGGTATCAGAGTAGGTCTTTTTGTAAAGGCTTGACAATTTGAAGGTGATCTAAGGTAAAATATAGGTAGTCATAAATGAGGTTTCACTATGAATCAAGCACCAATGTTTAATTGATCCAATTATGCATTTTGGAGTTCTAGGATGAGGACATACATTATGTCCATAGGGTTTGATGTATGGAAATATATTGTGGATGGCTATGTTGATCCTACTACTCCTCCATCTAGTGTTGTAGATAAGAAGTTATTTAAGAACAATTCTAAGGCAATGAATGCTATCACTTTTGGTCTTTCAGATAATAAATACACCAAGGAAATACATTATAAATATGCTAAAAATATATGGGAAAAAATACATATCATTTTTGAAGGTGATTCAAAGGTCAAGCTTGATAAATTGCAAACTCACAATAGGAAATTTAAAAGTCTCAAGATGAAGGAAGAAGATTTTGTGGCATATTTTCTGTAGAGACTTGATGAGATTTTTAACATCATTAGAGGTCTTGGAGAGAACTTTAAAGAGACTATTGTAGTTCAAAATGTATTAATGTCTCTATCCCTCAATTTTTATCCAAAGGTATTCACTATAGAATAAATTCATGATATTACTTAGTTGAAGATGGATCAATTACATGGCACCCTTACTGCCTATGACATAAGGAAGAATGATGATATACCACCAAAGAAGGAATCAACATTTAAGATATAAATGAAGCCAAATAACAAGTTACAAGGTAAGAAACCCAAGGAGGATGAATTTTTTGATATAGATGAGGATGAACTAATTGCTTTGATTTAAAGTAAATTGAGAACAAGTTCATCCAAGTATAAAGTTAAAATACCCCTCAAATGCTTCAATTAGGGTGAAATAGGACATTTTTCTAACAATTTCCCTCATAAGTATAAGAAGGATGATGATGAAAGGCATGATCAAGTCCATAATGATGGAAAGAGATCATTCATGTTTGATAAAAGTAAAAAAGGATTTAGAAGGATTGACAAAAATAAAAAGTACTTTTATGGACAAGAAGAGTCTCTACACCAAAGAATATTGTAGCTCATCAAATTAGAGTGAAGTCAGTGACTTAGAGTATGATCATGAAGATGTTGGTCCTATTGAATATGAAGACCTATTCTTGGCTAAGGAAGGTAGTTGATCACATCAAAATGAATCTACTTGGAGTGATTTAGATACTGATGAAGATGAAGTGGACTATGAGACTACATTGGCAAATGTTATTGAAGAACTAAATATTGAGAACAATATTAATAAGAACACGAAATCTAAACTTAAAGACTATGAAGATAAATTCAATGTATTTGAGGCAAGAATTAATGCAGATGATAGGGAACATGAAGATTTAGTCAACCATCTCAATTATCAATTGGAAATCATGTCTACAAGCATGAAAGATAAATAAGATGATTGCTCAAGGTATGATTCTAAGATTATATCTTTGAAAGATGAGTTAGAAAAGTCTATAAGCAAGGTGAAATCATTTTTCAAGTTTGATAAGAGTTTTAATTATTTAGATAATCTTATAAATAGTCAAAATTATGCTATTAATAGTTCTAGATTTGGTTTTAATGAAGGTCCCAAAGTTAATTCTCAAGTTGACATGAATGTAAATGAGAGCAAGGTGGATCAGTCTTTCAAGACAAATTAGATTAGATATCCAAATGCCATGAGGTGTGAAATTATAAATGGTTATTGTTACACATGTAATCAATTTGGTCATAGGGCTAGAGAACACAAGAGACTTGTTACAAATGAATTTGATTGGAACTAAGATGGGGGTAATGACTCAAAAGGTGTGAGTAAGGTCGAGTGCTTCAATTATTATGATGTGGGACACTTTGTAAAGAATTGTTTGAATAAGGTAAGACAAGCTAAGTTTCCATCAAAGAGTATGGTTTATTATAACTATTAATAAAGAGGTCACATTGCTAGATTCTTCAAGAAAATTCTATTAAGTCAAAATAAGTTTAATAAGGCTCCAATAGTGCAATGAAAGAGGAAAGTTAGCTCAAGGAAACCAAAGGTGAGTCATGATGAGTCTTCAGGTCCAAGTAATTTATTTGATATGGTGGAGAATGCTTCAAAATTTAAAGAGTGTCAAGGGCTCTCATTGTCTGCTCATGTTGAGAATAAAGAGACCAAGCTCAAGGAGAAGACCAAAGTACTAGTTGAGGCTTGTTCTGAGGTAAGTATGGATCCAAGTGAACATCCTACTATTTATAATCATGTATTATATAAATAACATCAATTTTTTATGCCTAGTGATGAGGTTTCAAGATATAAGGTTGATTCTTCAAATGAAAAGGTATGTCATGAATCTATGTTGTCTCCATGAATTGTCAATCCAATCTTAGAAGAGAAGAAGAGTGATTTATAAAAATAACCAATTTTCACAATTTAGATTGAGAAAAAGAACAATAAAAGTAAGAAGTATTATATCTATAAGAGGATTATTGTGGTTACTGAGGAGATGTGGGTCACTCCTAGCTTCACTTTGTTTTAGAGTATTATGGTGCAAAGGATATCTATATCTATGCTTCTTAAGAGACTCCTTTTATTATAGAATAAAGTGTTGTTGTGGTGTTATTTATATTGTCCTAGAAGGATATAAATGATTATTTATAGTTGGAGTAGGTACATCTAAGTGGAAGATATGTTGAGGTGATGTCATGATGTTGATAACTATATATGGAGTAGTCTATAGGGTCAGATTGAAGGTTCCTAGATGGAAAAGGAGGATTTATTAGTTTTCAAGATGACATTTTTGCATATAAAGGTTTTTTAAATTTATTCTATCATGCTCCAAGTGGTATTGTGATATGAAGTTATGTTAAAGTCAAATTGGAGATTTTTGTTTGCTATGGGGTTTCCTAGTTTGTGCTTAAGAGTACGCACGTCATAAATTAGCTTATATTAAGTATATGTTCCCAAATGTGTGGAAGTTAAAATCTTCATATAGAAGTGTGTGATGGTTGTCTCCAGGTGTAAAAAAAGTTTTAGAGGTATAAACTATGTTTGTTTTGGGTTTATAGGGATTTGGGTTATGCTAGAAAATTGGTCTACCTTATGAGTTGAGTTATGAGGATTATTAATAGATTTAATGGGATATATGGGTTTTTAAATCATGCTTCAAATATATTTGAAGGTTTGTGGTTTTTAAGTTATTCATTTTTTTGTCAAGATGGAGACCTAATTGGAAATTTTTTTTGTGAATGAAGTATGTTGCAGAGGATGAATTAATTGTTGTAAATTGGTGTGCTTGAGGAGGCATATGAGAGTGCTCTAGATATGAATTTTTATGTCTTGATGGTATTACATATTCTAACATTTATGGGATCTACAAGTTCTAGGTAGGGCTACAAGGAGACTAGACAAGCCTCATGAGAATAAGAGTGATTTTTGTTTAGTTTCTCAAAAATACTAAGGAATGAGTAATTAAACATGAATTCTCAATTTTTTTTAAATCATTTTTATTATTTGGTGTGTGGCATGAAGTTATGTTGGTGTTCCTTGAGGTGGTTTGAGAGAGAAGGCTAGTAAGTATGTATGGTGATTCCTCATGATGTATGAAGATCTGAAGATGCTCAAAAGGTAAAATGGCACAAAAATATTAGGGGGATTCCCTCTAAAAATTTAATTGGTGGGTTATATTATATTTTAGTGCTTTTGTGTGATCTTTCTTCATTGGTTGTAGTGCTTGGTTGAAGAGAGTGTTGGCATGAATCAAGAGATTGTTGTCAAAATAAGAAGAGGTATGATCAAGGTAAGGGGAAATTTGTATCATATTTATGAGGTTTTCATCTCATATTATAAGGTATTTTTATGTCCTTAGGATCATTTGGTGCCCAATTTTACATTATGTCAAAGGGGGAGAAATTTCCTACTATGAGAGTGCTTGAAGAGAGAGATAGAAGGTGAGATGAATGATGTGTCTTGATATCAATGAAAAAGGTGAAGACTATTGGAGAGTTTTAAATTATGTCATGGTGATGTCATGTAAGTTTCCAAGTGAGTGGATGAAGTGACTTGATAGTCTAAGTAATAATCACCAAGTGTGTAATGTATTTTTTTTATATGCTTGAAGGAGGCTTGGTTAATCTTTAGTTTTGACATGGCTAGATATGTTCATGGATGAGTATGGATTATTGATCATGTGAAATGGGTACTATTATAGGTTTTATATTATTTTTTTTTTGAATTTATAAATGGAATTCACATAGTTGATCATTGTTTTTCATCTAGACCTTTTGGGTCCAGTGGTAGAAAATATGAGTAGGCAGTTTGCTAACATCACCATTACCACATGTGGATGAGTTAAGCATATGTTAAAAGTATTAAGTCATGTGATGAATTTTATATAAATATATGTGTGTGAAAACATGGGATTTTTATAATTTTTATAGTGTTTTCCCATACTTATCCAAATTTACAATGTGGCAAGAAGAGCCAAGCAAGCATATTAATATAGGCATATCTTGCACATGTGGACATTTTAGAAGAAGGTGATCATATGGATTTGTTTAGTTTTATACCTATTTTATTTTTATACAAATTTAAATTCAAAATATAAATCACAAAAAAAGGTATGCATGTTCAACGTTATCCTCCTAGACAAGTTTTTGACATAGTTGCCTCTATGGGAGAAAAATCCATGGGAGCATTTTAATGTCATTATATCTCACACATATGAGGCTTATAGGAGTATATTGAAACATGGTTAGATTATAATATGTGAGGATATCATATTATACAAATTTTAAAACATTTAATTGAGTGAAGCAAAAAATATGGAGGTACAAAGTTGGTCTTCTAGGTAGATAAGCAATGGTCCCCATAGTCATTTGTGCACAATGTTAAATATCAAGACCAAATAGAGATATAATTGATCAATAAATGTTGTATAGTGAATATTTATGGTATGAATAAATTTAAATAGGTCAAATTTTTCATTATTTAATGAAGGTAAATATTGATCTCCTTACAAAAGGATCAATGGAGCATGTTTATTCCAAAGACTCAGGAAGTAGTTAGATGAGGAAAAGTGCTCAATGGTTAATGGTATAAGTTTTTATAAGAAATGAAAGGGTGCCAAGAATAATGATAATGGGGGTTATTATCAATATATAGTGGTGATAACTATAAGGTAAATCCCTGACTGATCTATAAATATTGATGGTGCATATTAAGTCAATATTGCAAGAGTGCATGAGATGAGGTCAACATGTTCAAGGTTTAACATTTGGTATTGGTGAACTGTGTGTTAAAGGTCAATATTAATAAAATAATATATTTAGTTCATGTTTAATATTATTATTGAGGACTAAATATGATATCATGGTCTTCAAGGTTTAAATATGATTGTTGACATTTGAATATTTGAATGTAACAAAGGAAAAACTAGTGTTTGGGTTTTGAGTTATATCTTTCAAACTATGTAGAATTTGACCATGGTGTAAGAATAAATTTTTTATAATAATAAGATATTAATCTATGGATATAAATTTTAAGGTATTAATATATATATATATATATATATATATATATATATACATATACATACATACAAATATATTGAGCCCCAAAGTTGACTATGTGTTTGACTATGTTCTTAAGTAACCCAAGAAGGGTAATTGAGCTCATTCTGACATTATTTTCATGTTTAATGATGAATTATATATTATAAAATGTTTTAAAATCCATGATGATAATTTTTGTACATTATTAAGGTTTTAATAATGATTTATATTATGAACAAAGGTTTATAAGTTGACTATGTATTCATTTATGGTCACTATATACATAAAATGTTGTCTGAGCAAATTATGCTTAAACAAAATTGTACTATGATGGTTGTTGAAACTTAAGTGGAACATATAGATAGTTTGGAGTGTTTTCATGAGTTTTAAAGTGTTCCTATGTTCTTAGTTTTCTTTTAAATGTGTCAAAGAGGTGAATCGGTCACTATAGGACCTAAAAGGTGACTCAGTCTTGTTTGAAAGTGTGTTTTGCTTAAGTGTGAACCATGTAAGATTCCTTAATGGTGTAGGCATGTATTTTGGTAGATATGAAATATTATGATATTTTTAATTCATGAATTCTATATATATATTGAAACCAAATGTGTTGGTTTCTAGACTTATGAGAGAAGACTTGTGTAAGGTATGCATGCGAGAGTTATTAAGGAAATGAGAAGTAAATGTGCTTAGTGTATGGGTTGAGAAGTATAGTAGATTTTTGACTATGTTTTTTACATTTAGGTCATACTTATGATGTCATAATAGTGATATTATAGGTTTAGTATATTTTAAGAGGTCTGAATGTCCATATGAAGATAGTTTGATTGAATAAAGAGAGAGATTTTGGCATGCCTATGTGAGAGGTTTATATGAGATAGAGAGGAGTTTTTACAGGTGTTAGACAAATGGAGATCCATCATTAGGTGTTGAATACATAAATTTTTAAGGTGAGGTGCTCACATCAAAGGAGGGTCTAAAGGAATTTATCTTCTTTAGGGGTAGTTGCTCCTTATGAAATAGGTGTTTCACTAAAGGACTTTAGTCAGGATGATATGATCAAGGTTTGCTAGTCTAAAGGAGTTGATTAGTATCTTATTTTTAATTTCCTATAAGATACCTAGTCTATGTATATTAATCTTGAGAGTGATTTTTATTCCCCATGAGGGTTTCCCACAAGAACTATGGGTTGTGTTTGATATTATGTATGCATTGAATGAATGATATCTCTTGTTAATGTTGCTTGATCAAGTTGATATATGTTGATTTTTTAAATAATTTGAAGGGATTAGAATTGAGATTGAAATATCTAGACTCCATGATTCACCCCCCACTTCAATGATTTTACCTCTAACACTTATCTCAAATTTGTTGCATGTAATTTCATTATAACTTGGTTATAGTATAAACTAGGTATTAAAATATTTTTTGAGGGGATCTTGGTCCTATCCATGGTATTATAGAAAAAATCATAAAGCGGACATGAATGAGGAGGAAATAACAATTGAAATGATTTTAAAATATGTTTTTAATGTGGTAATTTATGATGAGGGCATGGTCCTATCCATGGTTTTACACTTAAAATCATAAGGGGAACACCAAAGAGGTGAATGATAATAAGGGAATGTTTTATTATGGTAATTTGTGAGGAGATCCTGGTCCTATCCATGGTATTACATTAAAAATAAGAAAATGAAAACCTAGGGGGAATGATCAACTAACAAAGCAATATTTCTCAAGGGGAAATATTAGGAATGTTGAAATGAAAGAGGGAGTATGAAATCATGACATAGGCATCTATGAGAAGACCTTAGGAAACATGAAGCATAATATTTATAAAGAAGAGAAACTAAGAGTTTAGTAACCATAAAAAAACAAAAGATACATGCTCAAAATAAGCACAAATTTATATAGGTAAATAGGTGACACACTAAGATCAACTCATGTTGGATATATGATGGACCTACCTTCCCATAACATGTTCCCCATTCCTCAAGACCCCTTAAAGATCTATCAGTCTATTGTGAAGATTTGGTACTTGCATGATAAATTAGTTAACACCAAAATATATATTTTTAATTATCTTATTCCATTATACTATCATATTTTACCCCAATGGACCTCAAATCTATCATGAAGCCAACTATGGAGTTTGAGATTTGATTACAAAAAGTAGATGCACTATGAATCATGTATTTTAGTGTGATTTGATTTTTGAATTTATATGTTACCTTTTGTATCATTGCCTTATCACATCCCAGTTTCTCTCAAGCTAAATAACCTATTTGATCCATGGATTATTATGGTTCATTATTTGACTAACTAATATTTGATTAAGCTTGATGACATATGTTGATTATGGGATAGATTATGTTTCTTAATTTACATGATTATTTGCTATGAGTTAGTAGTGATTTTATATTTTTTAAATTGTAATAATATTTATATAAAATTATTTAATGGATATAATGATGTTTTAGGCAAACTAGCTTCATTTTTTTAAGGTGGATGTAGGATAGATTCTTCTTTTAGAGTATGATGGAGGGAAAGTATCATCAAAGAAAGTGGTTATATGGAGACATTGGTGTTCGATAGATAATGAATTTAGAAAACCTTACACACACAACTTACAATTATCATGATTATTAATTAATTGTTTGATATAAATGCCATAGCATGCTTTTGTGATTGTTATTTGTTAGATTGTGGAGCTAAAAGCTTCACTGATGCAAACAAGGAAGGAGGTTGTTGAGAGGTTGCTGAGTGTCACAATCACCGGCATCGGTTAGGCCGATTGACGCCTGCCAGTGGTGGACAAGAATGCAACCGACGTTGGCAGGAGTCGGCCGACGTCGGTCACCTCCAGGTAGATAGGGACCGACGTCTGTCGCCTGTGCAGTTCTGAAACTATTAGTTGCATGAACAATTTGTTAATGAATCGAGTGTTTGCATGTTAAAATCCAATTATAGACTTGAAGCTATGAATCTAATTATTTTAATTAGATGTCTAATTATTGTTTGCATGAGATCTATATAATAGACTCATGGGCTGTATTGTAATGTGTGCTAGAGAGTAAGAGAGCAAATATTAGCTCCTTATGTGTGTGAAGAGAGTAAGGTGTGTTCCTCCTAGTGCCACAGTGCCAAGTGTGGGTGCTGGTTTGGAGAATCAGAAGGATTCTTCATGTATGTGATCTTGGTCGGTAGGTGTGCAAGGCCATGTTTGGAGATATACATGGTAAGATCATTGATCTGTAGGTGTATGTGTGTGTGAGGTCTAAGGTTTGCAGGTGTGCAGAACCAGGTTGATCTATAGGTGGTAGCAGGATCAAGGTGACAACAACACAATAGGTAGCAGGATCAAGCAGGATCTACTTGGAGTACAGTGTGTACTCAGTTGGAGAGCAAAGAGGAAGGCAAGGTATTTCCTTCCATAAGTAAGATCATTTGAGTTGCAGGTTGTTTCAAGTTCATGGGAGATCTACTTGGAGTACGTTGTGTACTCGGTTGAGTATGTGGGTATACTCGGTGTACTGACAGTAGTGGATACAGACTGGTTGGAGGTGAACACCAACTCTGTGTTTGAGTTGTGTGTTGGGACCGTAAGAGAGAGAGCTTTGAGGAAAGAATTATTGTACACTTGAGGTGTGGGAAGCCTCTGAGAGGTGTGAAGAAGAAGTGGCATCTTATTTATTGTATTCTTTTCTGGATGATTATTAATACATATTGTATTGTCTCTCATATTCTGTGTTGTTTCTGAATTCTAGTTACTTGTAATTCTGGTTTAATTCCACATGTTTAGTTGCTTAGTAATCAATGGTGCTTCCATGGGTTCCTAACATTATTATAATTTTTGATTGTTGATGATGATAATATGATTGTTTGCATGATTTCACTATCTTTGTGATCATACTAGTTTATTTTATATAATTCAATTGTTTGACTATATGAGTGAGTGTGGTTATGTTTTACTTACATTAATATGTTGATAAGTAAGTTTACACAATGGTACGATATAGTGACATATTCCATTGCTATTAATTATCTATAAGAGGTAGACAATAATAATAATAATAATAATAATAATAATAATAATTATTATTATTATTATTATTATTATTATTTATAAGTTAAAACTATATGTCGAAAGATATAAATATCATTATTCTAATACCTCTGAATTTGATAAACAATGTAACCATAGTTGTTTTTAAATATATTGAATACATTATTTTATTATTAAATAATTTAATAATAATAATTATTATTATTATTTATATATATATATATATAATAGAGTGTAGTATAGTCATGTAGAATTATAATCTATTAAAATATAATAGTATTTTCATGTAATATAAAATATAATCTATAGTATGGATGAATTTCATTACATGAGGGATACTTGGTCATCAATTATATGTTGGATTTCTGCATGGAATGAAATTTGGAAATGAGTTAATTAAAGTGGTTAATGATTGTTTGTTTTATGCAGATTTTAAAAGGAATATATAATGATTTTATAGAATCCTCAAGATTATTAGGGTTCATAATCATCCATTTACTTTGGTCAAACTTATATTTTAGTGGAAAACATGGAATATACTATATTTTAATGGTGATGGACTGTGGAAGGTTATTGATCAAAATTTGCATGCATTTAAATAGTCTTTTAAAGTGGTTGTTAATGAGAACAATAAAGAGAATGAAAATGAATAAGAAGAAGAGAAGGAGAGTGGTGTGGGATGGATACATGACTCCTAGATTTGATTAGAATGTTTTAGAAAATTAATTATTTGAAAACATGAAGCAAAGAGGAAGTAATTTAGGGGATTTCATTGGTAGACATAGGTAGATTTTGTATTTCAATTCTTGTGTGAATATTTGTATGGGGTTTTCAAACTAAGTATTGATTAAATGGGTTTTATATGTTTTAAATATATATTTTTTGAGTGGAGTATGGATCCCTCTAGATGTCTTGGCTTCCATATAACCCCATATTCAACTCAAGGAAAACCTAGGGTTATGGATTAAACCATAGAATACTTGGATAATAAATATTTTATAAATCTAGTCATAACTCTCTCTTACATTGAAAATATATCTACATTGAATAAGAAACTATCCTTTATGGATATATATATGTGGATTCTATATTTTTTGAAGTAGATATATATACCCATTTAGATGTTTGAATTTTGATTTTAAACTCAAGCTAGAGGTTGAAATTTAGATTATCTATACACCATTGGTCTTTAGGTGTAAAATATGTGGAAATTAATCATATGAATTAGGTATGTGGATATATACATAATAATAGATATATAATTATATACATACACAAGTCCATATGTTATATATATATATATATATATATATATATATGCATTTATAAACTAATTTTAAAAGAATTTGAGTAACATTATGTTCATATACATTTATGTATATGTCAAATATATACACATACATTTATATGTTGTTAACTATGTATAAATACATTTATATGTTTTTGACTGTGTACATATACATTTATGGGTTGTTGGTAGTGTGCATATATATTATGGTAGCTATTAGAGTTTGAGTGTCCATTATGAATTTTTGTATGAAACTACATAGTGAATTTATCAAGTTTTTTAGAGGCTAACTATATTACATACTTGTATAAGTGACTAGGGGATTAAGAATTGGTTTCTTTAATTTAAATTCAAACACCTATAGGGTCAATAAAATGGTTGTATTATTAACTGTGTATTTGAATTCTGTAGAGTATGTATTAGATCATATGATTATGCATTTAGTCGATAGTCATATTAGGGAACTCAAATTAGGGGTAGAAGCAGGACTATATTGGATTGTGTAGTGGTTATATATAAAGTTTAAATCACAAATTTACTATTATATTTGCAAGTTTTTATATGATCATAATGTGATAAAGAATTAAAAGGAAGGCATGTGTATTCTAAATAAATATTTTAAATAATAGATGGTTAATTTCAATCAATTGGGAAATTTATCATGAGAAATTATTTAAGGCATTCAAAATTTTCCTAAGATTATATGAATGACCCATATGAGGGTAAATCGACTATGTTTTTAGATTAATTTAATGCATTTGATTTAATTAAAGTTTTGAAATGTTTGAAATAAGAATATTTTCATTTAAATCAAACAAAACATATAAGTACCTATTTATTACTTTTAAAATTTATAAAAGTATGTATGATTATTTTAAACTAGTACAAATGTGGGAAAATTATCTAGTTTTCTGAAAGTGAGAGATGGAGCTATTTTATGAATTAGATGTATAGATTATAGTATACAAAATACTCTATGTCATGGAAAATGGATGTATTCTTAAAATATTCCATATATGATATATAATTATATTGTAGTAAAAACATTATGGGGAAAATTAATATATATGTATGGTATATGTACTAGTTTTGGATTGTGTATTACATATGAATAATTTATACCATTTAAATATATATATGCATTTAATACTTAGATTATTATGAATAAAAATAATATTCCCATTAGTGTTTAATATATTAATTGATTTATATGTTATGGATATAATCAATTATGATGTTTAGAATAGCTTTATTTATATGTGGAATATAAACTATACGCTTGTATTATACTATTGTTTCATAGAGAAATAACATTATGAGTTAATTGTTAGAGGTATAATCACTAAGAGTGGGGGGTGAATCAGTGATCCTAAATTATAAAAATTCAATTTTGATATTTTCAAACACTTAACCATTTACCACAAGTATTCATGAATCATACATATTATTCAAATCAATATGTAAGAAGGACAATGCAATATTAATCACATAAAACATGACATACATAGGAAACCCTTTTGGAGAATAAAACCCAATGGAACCTATAATTATACTAATATAATATAATAAAAATATCCAATTTAGACCATCTATAAATTATTAAGGAACTAAAATCCCTATTTACTGATATTATAATCCCATAAGGTGTTACCACACCAATCTAGCTGAGTTACAACAACAACCAAACCTTTTAGAAATGTTTGCCTTGAAATGAGGATGAAACAGCCTTAGTGCTAAGATGACAAAATAAAACCTATGAACACATCCACATTTTAGCTAATGTCTTCAACACCTACTAATGGACCTCTAAATTTCACTTTTCACCTTCACTCACACTCACACTCAAACAACAAGCACACTATTCTCTCAATAGAATTATGACCAACAGGTCATACACATATTACTAAATATATTATTCTCTTAAAATAAGGTTTATTTCACTTTATCCCTCCTTTATTACATAAATAAAACATGATACTCTCTCAAAACTATCCCAAGTCTCTCATACAAAGTCTAGAAATCAACATCTTCGATTTCACTATTTATAGAGAAATCTTGATAATCACTACCTTAGTCATCCATTAGGCATGAATTATTATATAATTCATCTCTCTTAAAAATACATGGATCAATACAATCTTCATAGGTTGGCCATAACATCTATGGGTCACCCTTAAGTAGCTACACCTTTTAATAAGGCCCCAATACTCTTATAGGTCTCATGGAGACCTATCCACCCATTTAGTTTATCCTCAAGCAAAAAAATAACACATGACCTTTTTAAAATACATGGTTCCATTTGTTATGTTCCCTAGGAAATCCTCAAATGATCACAATCACCTTATCTCACCTCTATGTATGCTCAAACAACTCAAATAGAGACCTTATACATAGGAACACCATTACCAAATATATAATCAACTTATTAAGCATTATTCATAATCAAGATAGATTGATCATACATAAAAAATCCATATAGATTATTCTCATGAATTATAAAACACTCCCCAATAGCCAAATCATCTTGAGACATCAAAAAAACATCAAAACAAGCTCAAATATCCTTCTCGAGTCACTTGCAAAATAAGCATGAACACATAATCAAATATGAACATTAGTATCTTTAATTTTATTCACTTTCAAATATTAAAACCAGGTTCTTTAGATAAACCTTGGACTCCTATACCACTTTTATTTTTATAGAAATAATAAATTTGACTTACATGAAAAATATAGACAAAATACAAACCTCTAATTTTTTCCTGTGTTAAATTCAAATATTTGAATAGCAATGATCAAAGTTAAACCTCAAAAACTTTACTCGCATCTCATGTCCTCTCATCTCAATTTTAATACACATCATTGATCTTGTTCTATCTTAAATTCATAGGCACCAATACTTAGATGTTAAACCTTAGTCACATTGACCTCATCTTGTACAATCTTATAATGTTGACTCAATGCACTCCATCAATCTCTGTAGATCAATTATGTCTTTAACAATCACTGTTCACCATTTAATCATTCTATATAAACATACACTTACCATTGGATCCTTATCATGTACCTTCACTCAATCAAGAAACAACATGTACCTATATTTGTCTCATTATTTCCTAACTTCTTAGATCAATGTGCACCATCAATCTTTCTCAAACTTTAACATGTCTAGAAATGAATATGGAGACCCTTTCAATATGCTTGAGTATCCACTTTTTAACCTTAATAACTACTTCTTCACTTTGAATCAAGATTTCAAACTTGGATTAGATGATCTCCTCACATAGGATAATCTAACCATATAAAAAATAAATCTTTCAAAATATTTTGTCACAGAGCCAACTATTTCAAAATTTGTCTAGGAGGACAACTTTTAACCTAGATAACGTTTGTTGTCATTGAGTGCATGATCTCCAGTTGAGTATAAATCATCTATGATCAAAATTAAAGAAACCCATATGCTTAGTTTCTCTTGAAAACTTCACACTTTAAAGATATAACACCATCAAAATTCTCACTCAGATCTTCCTACCACATTGCAAAATTGGCTATGGAAAAACACAGTAAAACTATCTAAGATCCTAACTTGGCATAATCATAACTTTTGATGCACTAAATCTCATGATATTAAAATTAGTATAAACAAACTAGGTTCATAAATGAACAAACAAATATAACCATTTTTTCTTGAAACCTCCATGAATGTAAATGTTGACCCAATCAACATGCTTACTCAACTCTACTTGAACCCTCTTGCAAATTTGGCTAAGTATTGGAAAATAATCAATTCAGACTAAGAATCCAATTTTTTACCCTCATATATTTAGTAATGATTAAATTAATCAATTTATATTTAGTGAATAAAAAATATTTAATACTATTATCAAAACCATATGACCAACTTGCCTAGACTCATTCCCATGTGGAGATAGTGATGTCATCAAACTGCCTACTCATATTTTCTGCCACTAGACCAAAATGTCTAGATGAAAATAATGATAAACCAGATGAAAAACATTGATGGATATAAGATCTCAAATCATCATAAAACTTTGATAGGACCCATTTCACATGATCAAAAAACCATACTCATCCCTGAACCTCTCTAATTATACCAAAATGGAATATCAACCAATCATACTTCAAGCATACAAAAACAAACAAATTTCACACTTTTTCATTATCACATAGACTATTAAGTAAATTAATCCAATCACTAGGATAATTTCATGACATCCCCATGAAATCATCATGATAACTCTCCAAAATATCCCTCTTTGTCATTGATGTCAACAACCATCATATATAGCAATATATAGCTCATATTTTCTCTTTTCAAAGCACTCCCATAACAGGAATTTGTCCCCCTTTGAAATAATGGAAAAGTGGGATATAAATAATATTTAGAACCTAAAAATAAAATAAAATAGGAAAGGACCATCTTATAAATATGATACAAATTCCCCTTACCTTGAGCCTACTTTTACTTGCTTTGACAACTTCCTCTTACTTTATGCCAACACTCTCTTCAACCAAGCACTGCAACCAATGAAAAAAGAAACACAAAACCATATAAATTTTATGGAACATATCAATAAACATCTAAGAGGGAATCCCCATAATAAATTTGAGAAATTACACCTTTTGAGCATCTTCAGATCTCCACACATCGTGAAGAATCACCACATAAGCTTACTAGCCTTCTCTCTCAAGATACCATAAGGACCACCAACAAAACTATATGCTACTCATAAAATATAAAACTTTGAATAAAATACCTTGATAAATAACCTTAAAACATGTATACCTTTCTATTTTGTATAAATTGAGCAATAATCACTCTTCTTCAAACTAGGCTTATCTAGCCTCCTTATAGCCCTACCTAGAACTTGTAATTTTCATAATTTTAGTAGACACATCTTAAAAACCTAAAAATACATATCCATAGTAATCTCATATACCCCCTCAATCACACCAATTATCATCACCAAGTTCATCTTCTATAACATACTTCTTTCAGAATCCTACTAGTCAATTAACCCTCCATATTGGCAAAAACTCAATTAAATTGAGAACCAAAAACCTTAAAATCTTTGTGAAGCTTTATTTGACCACCCATTTGGTCCATATAACATTTAAATAATACTAAAACCTTAACTCATAATGCAAAATACTTTTCTATCATATCCCAAAAACCCTAGAATCTTAAAACAAATAGGGTTAACAAACCTTCTTCTACTCAATGCATATATATGAAACTTCTTTTACACCTGGAAACACACATGACACACTTCTAGACCAAAAATTTATCCTTCAAACCTTTTTGAACCTTGACTTACTATAATCCATTTTAGGACCTTGACAAATCACAAATCCTCCTTTGCCATTTAGGAACCTTTAATCTAACATTGTAGACTGTTCCAATTAAAAAACACTATAACAACACTTGTTTCTCAACTTGAAGGGAGTCTCTTAAGAAGTATAGATAGAGACACCATCTATACCTCAATGGTCTAAAACAAAAGCAACTCCTCATATTCCTTTTCATCTTTTCTCATTTGATACTTATAGTTATTTTTCTTATTCTTCTTTGGCTTTAGATAAAAAAACTTCCTCAACTACTACAACATTCTCCTCTTCTTCTATGATTGGATTATCAATAGATGGATACAACGTAGATTCATGTCATACCTTTTCATATAAATAATATTCCTTTCATCTTGGATCCTTATCACTAAGCACTTGTTCAATAATAGCAAGATGTTCACTTGAATCCATACATACCTCAAAACTAGATTTAACTAGCACCTTGGTATTTTCTTTGAGCTTGATCTCTTCATTCTAAACATGAGCAAACAATGAGATATCTTGGTACTCTTTGACTTTTAAAGAATTCTCCACCATAAAAAATAGATTACTTGGACCTACAGTCTCATTATGACTCACACTTTTCATCTTTAGCTTCCATCTGTTAACATACCTTCTTTATTTCACTCTAGGATCATGATTAAACTTATTTTGACTTATATACCTTTGTTTATATAACCTATAATTGTAACTTATTTATTCATAATTTTAGCACACCATACCTTTTGGAAGAAACATATCTTGTCCTACCTTATTGGATAGAAATTTGTAATGTGTCCTATGTCATAATAAATAAAATAACCTCCTCCTTTTTAAGAGGAATCACCTTATATAATCTCATTTAGAAAATGGTTTACAAAGTATCCCACATCAAGATAGTTAAAGAACTTGATTATATTCACACCTTTTGACTGATGACCCTCATCATAGTCTCATGCAAATTCATTTTTAATAGGTCTCTTTCACTCTCTAGCCCTATCACCAAATTGATTACATGTATAACAATAACCATTAAATATTGCATACCCCATGGCATTTGGTTGTCTAATTTGATTTATCTTTACTATACTATCACCTTCATTCCTTGTCTAATGATTTGTATTCAAAGTATGATTTTCCTAGTTCACATTAGTCTTCATCTTGTCTTGAGTTACATTTTTTTCTTCTTCATATCCAAGACCAGTTTTATCACTCGAATGCTTTTGACCAGTCAAAATTATGTCTAGATCACATGAGCTCTCTTCAAATCTCACAAATTTATTCACCTTAATATATGTCTTCTCTAACTCAGATTTCAAAGACTCATTTTCAAAAACATACCTTGAACATTTTTCTTCTTTAGCTTATAGGCTTATATAAAGAATTACCAATTGATAACTGAGATGATTGATCATATCTTCATGCTCCTTTGTGTCTTTATTCAATATTTCCACAAATTTACTAATTTTTTCCTCATAGTACTTGAGCTTATATTTCATCTTCTTATTGATCTTCTTCTCAATCTTTAGTTCTTCAAGATCATTCATCAATATAGTCTCACAATCCACCTCATCTTCATCATTATATGAATTACTTCAAGTTGACACCTTCTAATGTGAGAAACTTACTTAACTATGAATAGAGATTCATATTTAGTAGGAACATCATCTTCATGATCATGTTTTGAGTCATTTTATTCACTCTCATTTGATGATCTACAATATTTTTTGGTGTAAAAACTCTTCTTATTTGTTAATAACTTCTTATTGTTAAACTTTCTAAATCCTTTCTTCTTATATGTCTTCTTGTCTTCATCTTGGCCTTCACCATGCTTTTCATCATCATTATTTTCATGATATGAGGTAAATTCCAAGAGAAATGTCTTATCTCTACATAGTTGAAATATTTGAAGGGTAGTTTACCCTTATACTTCCCTGAGCTAGTGTTGAATTTCCTAGTAATCAAAGAAATTAGTTCATCATCACCAATATTAGATATGTAATCCTCTTTGGATTTATTACCTTGGAAATTCATTTGAGTATTCATCCCTATCTTGGATTTAGCTTCCTTCTTTGATGGTATACCATCATTTTTTCTGATCTCATATGTAGTAAGAGTTCCATGCAATTGATCCATCTTAAACTGAGTAATATCATGACTCTCTTCTATAGCAGATACTTTTGGATCAAAATTTAGAAATAGAGACCTTAATGCCTTTTGGACTATAATTGCCTCTTAAATATTTTTTCCAAGACCTCTAATTATGTTCATAGTCTCATTAACTCTCTATAGAAAGGATACCACAAAATCTTCTTCCTTCATCTTGAGACTTTTAAATTACCTTATATGAGTCTATAACTTAGCAAGCTTGACCTTTGAATCTCCTTCAAGAATGATCTTCATTTTGTCCTATATCTATTTAGTATATGTATAATGGATTACCTTGGTGTATTTAGTCTCTAAAATACCACAAATGATAGCATTCATCACCTTGGAATTATTCTCAAACAACTTCTTATTTTTAGCACTAGATAGAGGAGTAATAAGAGTAACATAACCATCTAGAATAGATTGCCATACATAATATCCTATGGACATAATATATGTCTTCATCCTTACACTCTAAAAACCATAATTTGATCCATTAAACATTGGTTCTTGCTTATTATAGAAGGCTCCTTGATGACTACACATATTTTACCTTGGATCACCTTCAAGTTGTTAATCCTCTACCAAAGGACTTGCTCTGATACCAATTTTTATAGCTAAAATGATTGAGAGGGGAAGTGAATCAGTGATAATAAATTATCCAACTTCAATTGTGATCTTTGTAAAGACTTAAATAGTTAACACAAGAATGCATGAACCATACATATCATTCAAATCAATAAACAAGAGACATAATGCAATATCAATCACATAACACATGACATATGTGGGAAACCCTTTTGGGGAATAAAACCTACTAGAACTTGCAATTGGAATATTATCATATAATAAAAAGATATAATTTAAACCATATATAAATGATCAAGGAACTAAAATCCTTTTTTATTGATATTACAATTCTAGAAGATACTACCATACCTCTCTCAAAACTCACCCAGGTCTCTTATACAAAGTCTAGAAACCACCATCTTTGATTTCACTATTTATAGAGAAATCTTGATAATCACTATCTTGGTCAACCATTAGGCATGCCTTATCCCTTAAGGCAGCTCTCTCATAAATAAATATCTCAATACAATCTTCATAGGTTGGCCATAGCATCTATGGGTCACCCTTAAGTAGCTACACTTTTAATAAGGTCGTTGTAGGTCTTATAGGTATCATAGAGACATATTCACCCATTTAGCTCACCCTATATAAAAAAAATAACATAAGACAAATTTAAAATGCATGGTTACATTCCTTATATCCCTTAGGACATCCCCAAATGATCATTGTCACCTTAACTCACCTCTATGTATGCTCAAACAACTCAAACAAAGACCTTATCTACAGGAATACCATTATTGAATACATAGTCAACTTAATAAGCATTGTTCATACTCAAGATAGATTGGTCATACCTCTAAAATCCATATAGAGATTACTCATAGATTCTAAAAAAATCATAAATATCCAACTCATCATGAAACATCAAAAAAGCATGAAAATGAGTTCAAATATCATTTTTGGGTGACTTGTAGAAAAAGCATGAAAACATAGTCAACTATGAACATTAATATCTTTGAATGTACTCGCTTTGGGATCTTCAAATTAGTTTCACTAGATGCAGGTTGGAGTCATCTACAACTTTTATTTTTAAAATAATAGAAATTTATACTTTTATCAAAAGATATGGATAAAATATAGAGCTCTGGTGTTTCCTTATGTTGAATTAAAATATTTGAATAAAAATAGTCATAGTTAAACCTAAAAAAAATTTCTCTCATCTCATTACCTCTCAGCTCAGATCAAATATGCACCATCAATCTTGTTCTATCTTTAACTCATAAGTTCTAATGCTTAGACATTAAACCTTAGTCATGTTTACCTCATCTCATGTAATATTATAATGTTGACTCAACACACTCCATAAATCTCTATGGATCAATCAAGTCTTTAGTAATCAATGCTCACTATTAAATCATTCTAAATGAATACCCACTCACCATTAGATATTTATCATGTTAATTTTCTTAGTCATTAAACATCATGTAGCTATCCTCATCTCACTACTTCCAAATTTATTAGAGTAATGTGCACCATCAATCTTGCTCAAACTTTAACATGTGAAAAAATGACTATGGGAATACTTTCAATATGTCTGAGTAGCCATTTTTTAAATTTAATAATGTTTTATATGCTTTGACACATGATTTTAAACTAAGACCAGATGATCTCTTCACATAGAAGAATCTAACCATATAACAAAAATCTCTTAGAAACCTCGCATGTGTGAGATATAATGTCATTAAAATGCCTTCTCAAAATCTTTTGTCACATATCCAACTATGTAAAAAATATTATTTGAGGCTAACTTTGAACCTGCATAATATTTGTCATGTTTTAGCACATGATCTCAAATTTAGTGAAAATCATCTATGCTCAAAACCAAACAAACCCATATGCTCAATTTATCTTGACACATTCACAGATGCAAGATATAACACCATAAAATTTCTCACTCGACTCTTCTTGCCACATTATAAAATTGGCTAAGTATGTAAAAACATAGTCAAACTGCTTGGAAGCCCAACCTTGCATAAGCATATCTTTTGATGCACTTCATCGCATGATCTGAAACCTAGAATAGATAAAATAGGAATAAAATTAACAAACCCATATGATAATTTTTTCCTAATACCTCTACACATTAAAATTATGACCTCATCAACATTCTTACTCAACTCTTCTTGAACCCTTTTGAAAATTTGGCTAAGTTTGAGAAAACAATGAATTCAGATTAAGAAGCCAAATTTACACCCTCATATCTTGGACTGCACTTCAATGCATGAATTTATATCTAGTTCATAAAAACTATAGACTACTATGATCACAAAAATATGACTAACTTTCCTTGACTCATTCCCTTGTGGTAATAGTGACATCATCAAACTATTGACTTAGATTTTCTACCACTAGACCAAAATGTCTAGTTGAAAACAATGATCAACTAGATGAAAACCACTCATGCACACAAGATCTTAAATAATCATTGACCTTTGATAGGACCCATTACACATGCTAAAAGTTCCATACTCATCCTTAAACCTCTCTAACCATGCCAAAATAGAATATCAACCAATCATACTTCAAGCATACAAGAACAAGCACATTGCACACTTTGTCATTGTCACATAGGATATCAAGGCACTTCATCCACTCACTAGGATACCTCCATGACATCATCATAATAAATCCCCAACATTACTTGGTTTGATAAGTAACTAATGGTTTTGATGTGATAATACCCAGATGGTATATTTGAGACTGTTTATGGATTGTATTTATTATATGTAATAAACTAGATAAATGGATTATTTACACTTGATTTTATGGACTAAATGAATGTATGTTTAATTTTGTACTTAGATAACTTTGGATGTGCTAAGGAATAATATTATTAATTAATCTACTAGTTTTATTATTAGTATATGTGTTTAACAAATCTCACATTCATGGCCCTAATTAAATAATGGATAGATTCCACTAACTTAATTAGCACCATCAATGCAAGATGAGGTGTAATCCAATCAAGTGGTGTGTATAAATTTTATTGATCTTAGAGATCATTTATTATTGAAAACTTTGATAAAATTAATGTTTAATAAACATTATCTTTTCATATGTTGATAAATTTTTCATATTTGTATATCGTATTAGAATAAATTTCTTTATGGAACACATTATATATTAGGTATCTTTAACACATGGGTTTTGGTTTGTTACTCTAGATTCCTAAACTATCATTATATACCCATCAATTAAGGGAGGTCCATACCATTGTTTTAGAGATAATGAAATGGATTTATGGTTTGTGTTTAGTTTGTAAAAGTGCTTATATGAGGCTCTCCCTCTTATCTAGAGTATTATAAATGAGACTACGCTTGAGATTACATATTGATACTTGAGTTATAGATACTTTGGGGTGGAGACTCTACTAAGAGGATATTTGTATCATGTTTTATCTTTTGAGATATTATTGTGTATTTTTGAAACTTTATCTTTTACTCTTTATGCTTATACAATAGAGACTATAATGATGTATTAAGTATGGTTGAAATTGTACTATTTAATTTATGATATGATGCAATATTTTTTTTTTCCATTTTGATCAAGAATTTTATATTGTGTCATTTTTATCTTTAGTTAAGTGCATTATCTAAAAAATTGATAGTTAAATAAATTAATATATTTATATAAATATCACTGGTTAGGATTTCTCTTGGTGAAATCTGTATGTTGAATATGTATATTTAATTTTTTTTTAAAATATTACAATATTTTGGTAAGACCTAGTGGGTTTGTTACATTGTGGTATGAGAGATAAGGGTAAAAATATAAGACTTAATGTGTCCACTAATACAAACTTATTCTCATAATAAATAGGAAGAGCAATGGTGCATGCTAGATAAGGAGGTGAGGTTACTTCAAATATCAAACCCCCTATTGATCCAAACTAGTTTACAACTAAGTAAAATATGAGGTTGGAGAAAATACTCATAACCATGAAAGATATTAGGGACCAAATTATATCCCTAGAACAAGAAGAGCATGGCCATGAAGAGTAAAATTTTGAGGAATAACCTTAAGAGAATCATGATGAATACGAACATCTTCAAGAGTAGAGGCATGAGGAGGTGCCATAGGATATGAGAGGTTGAGTATATTTAAAGTTATCATGTGACATTAAAAATGTGAATCCACCCAAGTTTGACGAAACTATTTTTGGAGATGGAACTGAAGCATGGTTGACAAAAATGGATAAATATTTCTAGATTTGAAATTATTTCAAAATCATGAAAGTAATCTAGGGAGCTTATCATCATTTTGGTGAGGTAGTCACTTGATGGACAAATAAGAATCTCAAGATTAACCTTGACTCAACCACCACTACTTGGGAATAATTTGTGACACTATTTAGGTCATGATTGATTTCACAGCTATAGCTTAGCCAAAAAATTATGGATTTTCAAAATCATAAAAAAGGGGATTTATCTATAAATGAATACTAGGATAATTTCACCAAGATTTTTAATTATGTACCTCATTACTAGGTAGATAAGAGTTTTAGAATTAGGGAATTCATCATGAGATTGAGACCCCAAATAGGAAGTGAAGTAGATGTGCATGGTCCATCTACCATGGATCATGTGTTCAAGAAGATGCTTAAGAAATAATAGAAACTAAAATATCTTGCCCAAGTTAGAGATAAGTTAAAAAATAAATTTAGAAGTTCTAAACCAACTTTAAAGAATAAAAAGTGGAAGTAGAGGATTGGATATTCCAAGGGTCAGTTTATGAATCAGAATGCCAAGTTCAATTGTGGTTCATAAAATAAAAATACTGGTAATGGTTTCAAGGGTAGTTTCAAAGGAAACTAATAGACTGAGATGAAAGGACCAATTAGAGGTTGCATCATATGTGAAGGTGACCACTTTTTTATAGAGTTTCCTTAGAATAAATTAAATAATAAGGGTTCAAATTCTTAAGTAGGCATCTTTCAGTATTAGATTCATGTAGCTATTTACAATCAATAAGCTAAGTATATAACTTTACCCATATAACTATCATATATTTTATTTGAACATCCAAATTCTATTTTAATTGATATGGGAGCTATACAATGTTTAATTTATCCTAGAGTGCTTAATAAGTTATCTATAAAAAATGGTGTAATGGCAAATACATGGTTGGTATAATATGAGAACGAGTCAAAAGTCAAAATTGACAAGTGTCTAGTTGAAGCAAAGATTACATTACCTAAATTTACTATATTAGTAGATATTTATGAACCACCATTGGGATCATATTATGTGATCCTATGAGTCAATTGGATTTCAAATAATAAATCCAAGGTTGACTATTTTTTGAATAAGGTTGATTGTTATGATGATTTTGGAAATTAGACACAACTTTAAGGTGAGAGGAGGGAGTTGAAACTAAGGAAAATTTCTACAATTCAACTCAAGAAAGATCAAAGGAATGGAAGTCAAGAATTTATTGTTAATATAAATGATATGGAATAATCTATGGAACCATATATTTAAAATTATCTTTTTTTGATAAACTTCCATGACATGTTCCTAGAAGAATTACTAGGATTGTCACCTAAGCATAAGTTTGATTTCTCATTTGATATCATAGCTATATTGGAATTACAGTCTAAGGTGTCTTAGAGAATGACAAACACTAAATTATTTGGGTTAAAATCACAACTTCAAGATTTATTTTTGAAATTTCTAATTCAATCGAGTGTGTCGGCATGGGGTGCTCTAGTTGTCTTTATTAACAAGAAGGATGACAATTTTGTGCATATATTATAGGATGTTGAATAAATAAATAATTAAGAACAAATATCTATTGTCGTGTATTAATGAAATCTTTGATCAAATGTGAGGGAAAATAGTATTTTCTAATATTGATTTTAGATCAAGGTATCACTAGTTGAGGATTCATGAAGAGGATATGTTGAAGACAACATTCAAGACTCGATATGGGAACTATGAATTTATAATGTTACCATTTGGATTGATGAATACACTAGAAACATTCATAAATATTATGAACAATGTGTTTAAAGATTACTTAGATCACTTTGTGTTGGTCTTTCTTGATGACATCCTCATTTATTAAAAGGATGAAGAAGAGCACTTACAACATCTAGAATTTGTTTTGCAACATTTATGGAAGTATAAATTATATGGTAAGTTGTCTAAGTGTTAATTTTTACGAAATAAAGTGTATTATCTAGGACATATTATCTTTATGGATGGTATTTTAGTATATCCAACAAAGATAAGATCCATAATGGAGTGGTTGACACCAAAAAATGTGCACAAGCTAAGAAGTTTCATGGGATTAGTGGGCTATTATAGGAATTTTATTTCAATTTTTTCTTAGATAGCTAATCCAATTAATTTTCTTCAATGGAAGAATAAAATTTTCATCTGGTCAGATAAGTGTGAGGTAACATTTTATGAACTAAAAAGGAGGGTTACTTTAGTACTAGTGCTAAGAGTTCCCAATCCTAATGGTCAACTCTCAGTGATCACTAATGTATTTAGGGATAACTTGGAGGAGTTATTATGTAGTATGGTGTACTGGTAGCTTATGAATCTATGAAAATTTAGCCTTATAAGGTGAATTATGCCACCCATGACCTATACCTTGTGGCAATTATTCATGATTCACAATTTTGGAGGCATTATCTGTTGAGAAAACCATTTGAGCTCAAGATTAATAACTCGGGACTCAGTTACATCTTCACCCAACCAAATATAAATGGTCATAAAAGAGGATGGTTAGTGTTATTGTATGACTATGATTTTTATATTAACTATATCAAAGGTAAGGAAAATAGAAGTGAAAAGAGGTACACAAAAGATGTGGTTACTATGAAGAGTACTTTCAAGGATCAAGTGTTGAAATTCTTACAAGAGATGAACTCTACAATTAGATCAAGAAAGTGTATTCTAATCATTCTAATAATCTTAAGTATAAGGGATTTAGAATAGAGAATGATGGTCTTTTATGGTATAATGATAGAATGTATATACTAGATAGAGAAAATATGATGAACATGATGTTAAAAGAACTGTATAATGCCCTATATTCAAGACATATAGGAATAACCAAGCTCATATCCAAGCTTAGAACACTTTATTTCTAGAATGGAATCAAGTGAAATGTAGTGGATATTATGTCTTGCTATTTAGAATGTGAGCATGTGAAATTTGAAAATGTGCATCCAACTAGATTACTGTATCCACATAACATACCATAATGGAAGTGGAAGGTGATCGGTATGTACTTTATCCAAGTTTTACAATTGTCTCAGAATAGGAATGACATGATCTTGGTAGTAGTTGACAAACTAACCAAGGTATCTCACTTCATATCATACAATTTGACTGATCATGCACCTACTCTTGCAAAGAGATTCTTAAAATAAGTGTATCAATTGCGTAGTTTTTCAGATAAGATTATTTCAAATAATGATCTATGGATGACTTATCGATTTTTTTTAACTCTAAATTCAGCTATAGGTACACAACTTAATTTCATCAATGCATATCACCCATAGACTGATGAACAAATAGAATGAGTTAATCAAATTTTTGAATATCTCCTTCGTATGTATTGCATGGATCAACAATATAAGTGGATAGAGTACCTTCCATTAGTTTACATTTATTATATCAACTCATACTAATAATGTTTGAATTTGGCTACATTTGAATTGTTGTATGGAAGAAGGTGTAGAACACCAATTAATTTAAATAGGTTGGAAGATAGGGTAGTCTTTCAACCTAAGATGATTTCAAAAATGGAATAGAAAGTTAGTAAATTTAGAAAGATGTTGGTTGAGTACAATGATAGACATAAAATTTATGCTAATCTAAAGAGAATAGCTAGGCATTTTTCTATAAGTGATAGATTGCTTTTATAGGTTAAACCTCATAAATGATCAATTATATTTGAAAAATCAACAATTTTTTTAGTGATTTATGGGACCCTTCAAGGTTTTGGAAGTGGTCAACCATGTATCATATAGGCTTATTTTGCCACAATCTCTATCTCTTTTACATAATGTCTTCTATATGTCTTATCATAAAAAGTACATGGATGATCATTCACATGTGTTGGATTGGAATGCTTTGTAGGTTATGGATTTGAGGGTGCTCATGGTAGAATCAATCAGAGTAATTAACACTCAAAAACTTCATCTACATAATAGAGAAGTGTCATAGTTCAAAGTCTTTTGAGACCAATATTTTGAAGATAGTGCCACTTGGGAGGACTATGATGATTTTTACAGGCTATTTCTACATTTGATTGCTTGATTTGGTTTTGCATAATATATTATTTTCTACTAAATAATATTATTTAATTCATAATTTGTGTTTGATTTAATATCATTGGAATGATGACAAAATTTATGGGGGAAGGATGTCACATCTTGATTTCTCTCTTATTCAGTAACCTATTTGATGCATGGATTATTATGGTTGATTAGTTAATTAACTAAAATTTGATTATGTTTGATGACATATGTTTATTATGGGAAAGTTTGTGTTTCTTAATTTACATTATTAGTTTTTATGAGTTAGCATTACTTTTACATTATATACATTATGATAATTTTATATAGCATTATTTTATAGATATAATGATGTTTCAATCTAGATACATTTGTTGTTGTGAGGTAGATGAAGGATATATTCTTCCTTCAAAGTATGATAGAGTGAGAGTAGCATTAGAGAGGGTGGTTAGATGGATATGTTAGGGGTCAACAAAGAATAAATCTAGAAACCCTTACACACACCACTGAAGAATATCATGATTAGTAATTAATTGTTTCATATAGATGTTGTAGTATGTTTTTGTGATTTTTATTATGATTTTTTATTATTGATGATTATTGTATTATTATTCAAGTGATTTCACTATCTTTTTTTTATCATACTAGTTTATTTTATAGATTGCACTTGTTTGACTGTATGAGCGTGGTTATGTTTTACTTACATTATTGTGTTGATAAGTAAGGTTACACAATGTTATGATATAATGACATATTCCACTATTATTAATTATCTATAAGAAGTAGATAATAATAATAATTAAAGATTATTATTATTATTATTATTTATAAGATAAAAATATATGTCAAAAGATATAAATATCATTATTTTAATACCTTTGTATTAGATAAATAATTGAACCAAAGTTATTTTGAAATATATTTAATACATTTTTTATTATTAAATGGCATAATAATCATTAAATAGAGAATAGTATATTCATGTGGAACTATAATATATTAAAATTTAAAAGTATTATCATGCATTATAAACTATACTTTATTGTATGGATGAAGGTTGATGCATGGGGGATACTTGGTAATCGATTAGATGTTAGATTTTTTAATTTAATGAAGTTTGGAAATGATTTGATTAAAGTGGATGATGATTATTTGTTTCATGAAAATCTTAAAAGGAATATATAATGATTTCATATAAGCTTGAATATGATTAACATTACTAATCATCCACTTCGATAAGCTACCCTTTTGGTGTAAAACATGGAGGTTACTACATTTTAATTTAAATAGTCAGTGAATTTTGCATGTATTTAAATAGTTAGTTTAAGTGGTCATTAATAAGGAGAAGAAATAGAATGAAAAGGAATAAGAAGAAGATAAGGAGAGTAGTGGGGGATGGATACATGACTCATGGATTTGAGGAGAAAGTTTTAGAGCATCAAGAAGGTGAAAACATGAAGAAAAGAGGAACAATATCAGGGGATTTCATTGGGAGACATAGGTAGGTTTTGTATTTCAATTCCTATGTGAATAAATGTATGGGTTTTTCAAATTGAGTGTTGGGTAAATGGGGTTTTTATGTTTTAAATCTAAATTTTTTGAGTGGATTATGGATCCCTATGGATGGATTGGCTTCCATATAACCCCATCTATAACTTAGGGAAAACCTAGTATTATGGATTAAACCATAGATTGTCTAGATAATAATGATTTTATAAATATAGTCATAACTCTCTCTTAGTTTGAAAACCTCTATAAATTTCATAGGTGTTAGGTTGTGGAGCTAAAAGCTTCAACTGTTTGTAGACATGGAGGAGGTTACTGAGTTCTAGAGAAATTGGCGTCGGCAACGCAACCGACGTTGATCATATTTAGTGCAAAGGGAAACCGACATCAACAGGAGTCGGCCAATGTCGGTCACCTCCAGATAGATAGGGACCAACGTCGATCGCCTGTGTGGTTCTAAAACTATTCATTACATGAACAGTTAGTTTGTTGAACTGATTGTTTACATGTAAAGGCTATTTTGAGTCTTGAGTTGCATGTATAATTATTGTAAATTAGAAGTCTAAGTTATTGTTTAGTATGGGATCTATTTATAGACCCATTGGCATGTATTGTAATTAAGATCAGAAGAGGAAGGCAAGGTATATCCTTCCAATTGTAAGAACAGGGTGATCTATAGGTTGTTGCAAGATCAGGGAGAAGTTCTACATGGTAAGTAAGATCATTTGAGTTGCGGGTTGTTGTAAGTTCATGGGAGATCTACTTGAAGTAATTTGAGTACTTATGTACTGGCAATGTTATTACTGATTGGTTGGAGGTGAACACCAACTCTGTGTTTGAGTTGTGTGTTGGGACCATTTTTGGTAGGAGAGTGAACTCTTGAGGGAAAGAGATATGTACATCTGAGAGGTGTGGAAGATTGTGGCATCTTCATTGTATTTCCTTCTGGCATGAGTATTAATACAAGATTGTGTATTGTCTCTCATATTCTGTGTCATTTGTGAATTCTAGTTACTTGTTAATTTTGGTATAATTCCGTGTTTAGTTGCTTATACAAGGTAATCATATTGTACTCTTATTGATGAGTTGGATCCTGACAAGTGGTATCAGAGCATTTATGTTCTAGGTGCCTTACAATTGGTATCAAAGCTTTTGGTTGGGTTACTAATAGTTTGTATCAGATCTGGTTAGTGTTTGTTGATTACAGGTCACTCACAGGGGTTTCTATTTGGGTGGGAGTATAGCAATGACAGAAGAAAGTAAGCTACGAATGGAGAAGTTTAATGGCAAGAACTATCAATTATGGAGGATGTAGATTGAAGATTATCTGTATCAGAAATATTTGTACTTACCATTGGGTGGGGTTGCATGCAAGCCCACGGATATGAAGGATGAAGAATGGGAGGTTCTTAATCAAAAGGCTCTGGGATCTATAAGGTTGAGCCTTACATCGTCTATGATTTCCAACTTATCACAAGCTAAGACAACGGTAGAGTTGATGGAATCTTTGGCAAATTTATATGAAAAACCCTCAGCTTCAAATAAGGTATTTCTTATGAAGCAATTATTTAATTTGAAAATGTTGGAAGGTGGATTTGTACATAGTCATCTTAGTGATTCCATGGTTTGGTAAACCAGTAAAATTCAATAAATATTGTTTTTGATGATGAAATTAAGGATCTCTTAATCTTATGCTCATTACCTAAAAATTGGGAGAGTTTGGTAATGACAGTTAGTAATACTGCATCTGCTTTAAAAATCTTAAAAGTGGATGATGTTGTGAGTGTAATCTTGAATGAAGAAATTCGTAGGAAAAGCATAGGTGAATCATCAGGGAATGCTTTGAGTGTTGAAAGTAGGGGAAGGCAAAGAGATAAGATCGAGCATGGGAGATCAAGGTCAAAGATAGGCAAGAGATCCAAGTCCAGGTATGGCAGAATAACTTGCTAGAAATGTGGAAAGCAAGGGCATGTAAAGAGAGATTGCAGTTCAGTTGAAGATCAGCAAGAAGGAACTGAAGAAGTAGTTGTTACAGGTATTGTTACACAGGATGCTCTGGTATGTTCCTTGGATAAAGTATAATCTTGGGTTTTAGATTCTGGGGCCTCTTTCCATGCATCCCCAAATAGAGAATTTTTTCATGAGTATGTCCAGGGAGACTTTGGAGAAATTTATTTAGGGGATGGTAAGCCTTGTCAAATGGTTGGCAAAGGGAAAGTGAAGCTGAAAAGATGGGCAACACATGGGTGTTGAAGGAGGTCATGCATATCCCAATCCTGAAGCAAAATTTGATTTCTGTTGGAAAGTTGGGTGATGAGGGTTGCACAATAACTCTCACAGTGGACTCTTGGAAAGTTTCCAAGGGTGAACTTATTGTAGCAAGAGGTAAGAAAGTAGCTACACTTTATCTATCTACTTGTATTATTGATTCTCCTTCTGGTTTATCTACTTCAGCTATAGATTCAAAGATGTGGCTTAATAGGTTTGGTCACATGAATAAGAAGGAGATGCTTTTTCTTGAGTCAAAAGGTATGCTTTCATATTTGAAAAGCATGGATCGATATATCTTTAAACAAAAGGAAGAAAGTGACGTTTCTTGAGAAATCTAATGTTCATGACAAGAATAAGATGACGGATAGAGATCAGTGCAAGGGGTTAAAGAATTCTGAGCAGAGCAAGGTTGATATGGATAAGGGTTTGATCTAAAAGGAGCTCACGGGCAAAAGTCATCACTCACAAGTAAAACACAGAGACCGACGTCGGTTAGAAAACTAACGTTGGCATCCAGACAGGAACTGACATCAGCTATGTGTAGCCCAATGTTGGTGACTCTAGACAAATAAACACTAGCATCGGTTAGGGGGAACTGACGTCAGCAATGAGGCAGTCGCATGGAACCGATGTCAGTTAGGTGCAGACTGAGATGTGACTAGCATTAGTCACTGAGATAGATTT
>JARHVA010001199.1:3630000-3637500 GCA_037957365.1 Torreya grandis
GTTTTTAATTTTTTTATGTATTTTATGATTCCTCCTCCATACAAATTTAGAATAACCAACATGAGTGATAAAATTGATACACATGAATGAGGTTTATACTTTGGTTAAACAAAGCTAAGTATCCAAAGATATGACTGACTAAACACTTAGGATTATGTATTAACCAGTATGTAATCTCAAGTTTCAATCATATGTGTGCTTATTATGTGAAAGGAAATAAAATAATAAAGGGAGATCCAAAGTAGATCAAAAAATATAGGTACAATAAGATGTCTTTTCTGCTAACTATTCATATGGTGAAGAAATATTACTAAGGGGATCAAGGTTTGTATAACCAAGTCACAATAATAATTATCTAATTTTTAATTGATATAAGGTAGCAAAAAATAATTTGAAAAAGAAAAAGAAGCTTTGAAAGAAGTGAAGTCATAAATATAAGTGTGCAATAACAAAAAAATGATAATAATCCATAAGAAAGAGGAAAGAAAATGAAACCATATAAAAAAACATAAAGCATAATATAAAGATACATGTAAAATAGATAAGTGAAACCAAACTTGACACATAATCAAATGTATAAGATATATAAAAATGGATCACAAATCCAATCCAAAATCATAATGAAGAATAATTTGAAAGAACACCATGTTGTGTTCATATATACTGATAAATTTATCCACAAATATTATCTATGACATCTAAAACATATCTATGAAGTTGGATCCTAATGAAAACTAGAGTCTCCTTAATACTCAATTAAACTTAATCAAATTATTATTTTTGAATCTCTTCAATTGAAATTGTAAGTGTAGTTAAAGGATCATGATCATGAGAGATATCTTATGAAGGATACTCAAGAAGAAGAATATGTCAATGAATAGAAATGGTGGTCACAGGATATGAAGGAGGAACCATTAGTGGAGAAGGAGGTGCCATTGATGAATAAGGAGGAACCTTATTACATGGGTGAACTATATAATGATAAATATTTGATTCAAGTGTCAACTAAGGGTGATCATGAAGATGATGCTAGATATTATGATAATGATTAGTATTATGGGTACGGTGCTAGTGATAAAGATAATATACCTCTCCATATTTAGAAATATACTCAAGTAAAAACTTAGGAGGAGGTATAGCCTTATCTTTTAGATAATCAATGGTGGGGCACAATGTGTTAATATACTACTGAAGTTAGTAGTGATGAGTGGAAGCATGGTTATCTATTCAATGAAGGTAACATATACACTTGTTAGTAGAATTTGGGGGCCTACTAATAAAAAAGGTAAAAATATAAGCTAGGGATGGTTGATATAACTAAAAGTCTCTAGTTTAATTACTAGAAACTTTATGGATATCATAATAAGGTTGATCAAACCATTGGGCAAGCATGAGATTAAGTTGTGGAAAAGGAATAAGGCCATCACCAAGGGAATTTGGAACTAGAATAAAATCTAGATTATGCTCATCATAAGATAAATTATAAGGAAAGATAAGATGAGTTTCAATTAAAGGTAGAGAAGGAGTAGAAAATGGACTAAACTCAGTTGAAAGTGAGGTTGGTCACATAGAAGGCTTAAGAAAAGTACCTAACATATCTAGGGGAAGCAAAATAAAAGGATCTTGATATGTAGAAAAGTAATAAGGATGAGTAATGGCATGATATATGACCATTATTATAAGAGGATATAATGAAATTGGAGGTGTACCATGTGTTTGTTCCATCTATACCTCACAAAAAATAAGAAGACTATAATTATGCACTATAAAGGAAAGAATGCTAAAAGACAAATGAAAAGACTATATTAAAGAAGTATTGTATCAAAGAATCTCAACATTTCTAACTTGGATAAGTCCACTTAAAAATTGGTCATCTAAAGTAAAACCATCATCTTAATCAATTGTATACAAGTTTATGGTACATATAGGTATGACATTATCATCAAAATTCACATAATGAATATAATGTCTAGCCTTGGTTAAGATCACCAATATATCATCAATAGAAGGTTAACAGGATCGAGGTTTCAAAGAAGGAAGAAGTTGGGAAATGATATGAGGGGATAAATTTGAAGTTCTAATCTTGAGGCTAATCTCATCCAACTCATCATCATCATCATAAGTGATGAGGTTAGGTGGCATGTTCCTAATTAGTTTGGGTGACCATTATAACCTCAGGTAGAACTAATAAGATAATTGAAGAGTTGAGATTACATAAATGGGATACTAGGCAAAGGTTTAAGGTTAGGAATTTTAAAGATGCCATGTTTTTAGAATTGTTTAAATTTCTAAGGGTTAATGTCTCTTTGAATCTTGTATATAACACCATTATGGGGGAATTTGATGCATTGGCATGCAAATGAGGTGATTTCCCTCATACAATGAGTCTAAGGTCTATCAAGAAAGATTTTATAAGAGAGGAGAAAGTTAAAGACCATAAATTTCACATAGGTGGTGTCAGGAGGAATGGTAATGGGAAGCCACATGTAACCTAGATGAGGAATTTGCCTTATATCATAGCCTTGACATGTGATACATGTGGACTTGAGTTTACATTCAAAATATCCTAGTATCTTAATGAAATCAACGGAGGGAATGCAAGTACATGAACCTTCATCAATTAAGGCACACTTAACTTGGATATCTCTAATTTGGATGCTAATTAATAGAGGAGGATCATCTTCGTGAAGTGGAATCCCATTGAGAATCATTGAAGTAATAGGAAAATTAAGGAAAAAATAAGTGTCCACTATTTCATCAACATGTATACACATATATTTACATTTTTGAAGGATACTATCTTTAGATTTAGATAATGTATGTTCACATCCTACTAGGGGAGGATGAGGGATGTTCATATCAAATAATAATTGCATTAGATAGTTTCAATGATGAGGGGAAGTTTTCATTAATTTGATTAAAGGTATTTGAGATGAGAGATGAGAAAGTTATGAATGGGGTCCTATTCATCATAACCCATGGGGGATTACTAGATATAGGAACATAATGTTTTAAGAGCTCATATAAAGGAGGGTTGGAAGAACAATTAACCATTTATTGGTAAGGTGTAGGAAATTTTGACTGAGGACAAAAAGGTTAGTTGACTTTAGGTGGTGGGATGGTTGATTGAGGTATTTCTTGTCGTTGGGTTGAATAAATTCTATTGTAAGGTTAGGGAACATTGTCTAGGTGTGTATATGTTGGGGGAAGAATAGAGATAGTGTGAGAGGTATGATCAATTTTGAGTTATTCAGAGTGGTTCTTGGAATGTTACAAGGTCCTCTTTCCCTAATTTTATTAGATGAGATGGTGTATTGAATGATGTAGAACATTTGAGAGATCTGGTGTGTGGATGGTATATTGTTATTTTTAAAATAAACTACTATTCATATGTTAGTCATATATACCAGATTTTATTCATTATTAATTAGGTTTATAAGAATTTCAAACTTATTTGTAGGAGTAGGCTTGTCAGTGCTATATTTATGGTTGGGAAGAGGATCTTTGTATATATCAAGATGAGCATTAACTTGATATAAATCTTGGTATTTGTTCTATGTTTCATAGACTTTAGAATATATGTCATATGTTTGTTGACTCTTGAAAATGAGTGATTCGTGATCAAAGTTTGGGCTAAGAATAAAATCCATAGCTAGATTATACAACTATCTACAAGTCTCATGAGAATGGCCCCAACTTACATGAAACCAAAAAATCTTTTTTGGATCATACCATGATTTCATTGGGTGAGTGGGGTCAAGATCTTTTCATATAGGTCTTAGAATATGGTTTTTAATCTTGACTAAGGCTAATGGTTTGTTGACATTAGTGTTATTTGTTTGTGAATATGTAATATTAGGAGTGTTATTTTGAGGGGAAACATGCTTCATAGTGTTGTTGGGAGTGATTTTTTGAATGTCTTGAATATTATCATAAATATTGTTAATGCCATCATTAGTTGAATGCCAATTTTTATTTTTAATGAGCATACGAGTGAAATTTATAGGTTTAGATGGTTCTAATTGGTGCATGAGAAAGTCTTATTTCTTAGCTTGGTCAAGATCTTCTTTCAAAGTTATTGGAGAGAGAATCTTAACAAAATATTATAACTTAAGGTAGAGAGCATTAGTGAATAGGTGGAAGAGGTTATCATCTACCATATTATTCTCACATTTATTACACAAGTTATTTATTTAAGGAAGGCTTGGATTGTTTCATTTTCAATTAATTTGCAATTTATAAATTGATCTAAGTTATTCTCAAGAAGATCACTAGTTTAAAATTATTGGACTAGTGAGTTAACCAAGTCTTCAAGGCTAGTGATAGAATGGGTTGTTAGTTGATTTTACCAATCTAAAACATATCCTAAGAGTGTTTTAGTTAATAGTTTTGTATTAGAAAAAGTATTAAGTTTGACCCAATATTTATAAAGGTTATCAAATTTATTTAAGTGCAATGTGGGCTTAGTGGACCATTAATAGGTCATGGTACGTATGATACCTTCTACATCGAGATTAACAATTTGAGGTACAAGAGTTTCATTTTGTATAAGTTTGATCATTTTGTTAATGAGGGATAGTTTAAGAATAAGGATACCATTGGTATCCCTAAGGGAGGTGTGGGGACATTTAGATTTTGTGCTTCCAATGAAACTTATTGGGGTTATTTTAAAAGTTAATGAGATGGTTTTTCATTTACATCATTTGAATTGCATTATTGGTTTTAAAAGTATGCATTTTATTGAGTGTTTGTAATAAGAGTTAAAGATTTTGGGTAGTATTTTGACTAGTGTGTGTAGCATGTGATGCATTGGATTTCACTTTGAATAGTAGCATGCATCACACTAGTAGCATGAAAAACATTGGTAGAAAAAGAAGGACTAGTAAAATGATTAGCACTGGTATCAAAAGATGCACTAGTGGCATGATTAGAATTGGTATAAAAATAAGAACTAGTAGCATGACTAGCATTGGTAACAAAAGATGCACTAGTAGCATTGGTATCAAAAGATGCACTAGTGGCATGGTTAAAGATAAGGGTGTTTGGAAAATTCCCACTATAAGTTGAACCTACCATGTTAGTGGAGATACTTGGCATAGAGGTTGAAAGATTCATTAAATAATATATCATGGTGTGGGAAGGATACATAATAGATAGAAAAGGTTAAGAAGCAAAGAAAGTGTTTCCCCCAAATTGGTGAGATAAATTAAGGGAGGGTGAAAGAGGTTCTTATACTTGAGGATCTATCATAATATTATAAATTGTTAAAGGATCCTTTCCTCAATGTTGAGTAAATTATTTAATGAAGAAGAGCCTTTTAGTTGTGTACTCTAAATCATGCTCATGTTGTAAGGATAACAAAGGATTAAGACTTGAGGATGAATGTGGAGGAGTCCCATACTTGGTAGTGCAAGAAGAAATATGAACATTGCATTAATATAAGGTGGGAGCCACAAGATGTGTCTTAGAAAACCTATTAGGATTGATAAGACTCATCAAGTTTCTATGATTTAACTTAGTATTATAGATAAACAAAAAAATCATGATAGGGGAAAGAGGCTAAATATTTGATGAAAATAAGAATCAATTGATATAATATAAAATCAGACAAAATGACAATGTTTTCTTAAAAAAATAGAGTAGAGAACAAGAGGATAGAGTCATATAGGTTGACTATGTAATGCTAGACATGAAATATAACATGATGATATGATACATAGTCAAATAGGTCAAATATATCTTCTAAAGGGAAAAATAAATACATTGACAAAGATACATAGTCAGATGGGGTAATTATGTAATGAAAGAAAATAAGATGAATATTCTATAAGAGACTATGTTGACAAGGATGACAATGTTCTAAAAATAGATAAAATGTTTTCAAGATAATATTTAAGCAAATAAAGTGAATCACATAAGTAATTGGATCAATGTGATTGATCTAATTGGAACACATAGCACAAATATTACATTAATATTGGCTAATCCAAGTTTTACAATACAAAATATAATGAATGTAAATTATAAATAATTAATCATTTATAAATGTTGTGAAGTTATAATAAAATTTGAAATTAATGTAAAGTGGAGTTAGCTATAAGAAGGAAATGTAAAGTAATCTATGGATAGTTTTAGGTAGTTGAGGCTGAAATGGACTTGTATTAGTGATGGTACTGACTTGGCATTGGGGCCTACCCCCTCACTTCATAATCCTATAGTGATAATGGTGTTGAGTTATTTAACAATATATACCATCAACCACATTCTTACACTTGACCATAAAATCAAGTAGACTTTCCCCTTGATGATGAAATCTAAGTAGGTAGTCTTTGGGAAGAAAAATGTTTAATATTTTTTTTTATAAAGTGATTTGGAAGTGTGTGAAAAAGAGAAAAGTGGTGTGATTAAATTAGTAAATGTAAAAAACACCTAATTAATCTATGATTATTACTATAAGCATGAAATCAAATGAAATGAAATGTAAACTAATTACTGATAAGATAAGCTAATTTATTTGACTATGAAGAGTACAAAGATAGTTCAAGTGACACTATATGAAAATAATGCATAACAAAGTCGATAGGATCTCTTATATTTTATGGAATCAAGATCTAAAATAACACAATCAAATAGGTTGACTATGTCTTCTAGATAGAAGACAGGCTACAAAAATATGTTCAGCTAGTAGACCCAATTTGCTATAGGGTTGTAGTTTTATAGACTAAAAACTTGTGAAGAATAATATTATAAATGAAAAAATAAAATTTAAAAGAAGGTAGGAATGAACCTTGGTGGTTTTGAAGATCCTTAATTTGAAAAAATTTATGCCATATTACTCAAGTTTTAATTTAAATATTTTGTGAACCGAGTCAACTAGTTCAATAATGTTTGTAAAACCTATGTGCTTAAAAGTAATATACAAATAGAGTTAAATATCTTGATTATGTCTACAAACCTATATGTTAAAGAAGAATAACTATGAACAAATTTTATTGGATCAATTATGTCAAGATGATTGATCTAGTCACTTGTATTTGGATAAGACCTGCATAGATAGAACAAAGTCATTTTGGATCATCTGTGTGTTAAAATTATGCATAGACTAGTAAAACTATACCAATAGGTTTGATATATCACTAAAAAAATGAAAATATGTAATATTATGATAAAATGAATGCATTAAATAAATCCTATAAGGGTTTGATTCATGTCATGTTCACTAGAATGTATATAAAGGAAAATGTAGTTGACTTATTAATCGATCCTAGCTTGGAGAAGATAAATCCTACTTACACTTGAATTTGTTGATACATTATATATTCGAGGTCATGACCAAGATGGATCCACTAGACCTAATTAAGGGGTCTCTTACCATAATAATATCACTAGAGAGGGTTCCAAATACTCTAGTCAAGAAACACTATGTAATAACTCTATTTAGATCATATGGTTTCATATTTACTAAGTAAATGCAAAGTAAAGTAAAATCTAATCTAGTTC
>JARHVA010001199.1:3645000-3715000 GCA_037957365.1 Torreya grandis
TATAAAAAATTCTAATACATCATAGGAGAAGGATCAATAACATCCTTTTTAAGATAGGACACATGGAAAATATTATTCATGAGTGTTAAAACTAGTGGCAAAATAATCATATACATCATAAGATCGACAAATTCCAAGACCTCAAAAGGTCCCACATATCTAGGAAATAAATTGGATGATTTACCAAATTTGATAAAACTTTTCTATGGTTTTACCTGCATAAATACCATGTCTTCAACTAAAAACTACCTTACTATTCTTTTTAGGTCAGTGTAACTCTTATGTCCATCATTGGATTCAACCAACCTTTGCCTTATTATCTTAATTTAAATAAGCATATCTAGATAAAATACTACCTTATCTTCTAATCTATCCTAGCTGATTAGTGTTCAACACATTCTTCCATTCAATGGCTCAAATAGAGCCTTTTTTAATGCTGATTAGTATGATTCATTATAGGAAAAATCAACCAATGTAAGGTATCTTTCTATCTTGTACTATTGATCCATGCAATACATCATTAATAGATCTTCTAACACTTGACTAACTCTTTTTTTTGTCCATATATTTCTAGATGATACATTCTAATGAAGTTCAAATGAGTACCCAAAGATGAATTGAGAGTCATCCACAATCTAAAAGTCATTTTTGGGTCTCTATCTAAAATAATATTTTCTATAAAAGCATGTAACCTATAAACTTCTCTTATGAATATCTTCATAATCATAGGTGCATCATTAGAAATGTTACCAGGAATGAAGTGATTTACTTTAGTGATTTTATCAAAAACCACCAAAATAATGGCATGTCAATTATAAGACATCAAAATCCCTTGGATAAATTCCATGCTAATGACCTACCACTTCCATTGTGGTATAAAATGTAGGTATAGCAACCTAACATGGTACACATGCTTAGCCTTAACTCACTAACATTCTAGGCATTGATAAAAAAAAGTAAGCTACATATTTCTTGATCTATTTCTAGAAATATAATGGTCTCAACTCTATTAATATCTTATTCACACCTATATGGCCTGAATAAGGACCATTATGTAGTTTATTAAGCACTACACTCCTCAAAATTTCCTTATTCAGTACATAAATTCATTCTTTATACCTCAATAAACCATCATCCTCAAATTTGAATCCATCAAGCTTAGGATCCTGAGCATTTTGAGTCAATTCTAGCCTTACCTATTCATAAAATTCATCTCCTAAAGAGAATTTCACCACTTGATCATGAAAATTAATCTTGGTAGTAGCCAAAGTTGCTATATATCTTCTATGAATAAGTGCATCTATAACTATATTTTCCTTACCTTTAATGTAGTTAACATCAAAATAATACTAAGACAAGAACTCTAACCATTGCCTCTAATGTGTATTCAAGTTAGGTTGGGTGAATATATACTTAACTCCCAAGTTATCAGTCTTGAGCTCAAACATTTTTCCTAATAGATAATACCTCTAAACCTATAAGTCATAAACAATTACAACTAATTTTAGATCATGTGGGGCATAATTTTCCTTGTAAAGTTTTGACTTCCTAGACTCATAAGCTACAACATAACCCTCCTACATGAAAAATCCTCTAATTCCATCTCCTACATCAGTGGTTATTACAAAGAATTGACCATATGGATTAAGAAATATTAGCACTGGTGTCAAGGTGAGTCTTATTTTTAGTTCCTAAAAATATTACTCACATTTCACTGACCACACAAACTTTATATTTTTCCACTAAAGAGAAGTAATTAGATTTTCAATTTTATAAAAAATTTCTACAAACTTCTTATAATGCCCTTTCAAACCCATCAAACTCATAACTTCATGGACATTTTTAGGAGTTGGTCATTCCATACTTTAATCTTCAAAAAATACACAAAAATTCCTTCTAAAAATATAATGAGCCCAAGGTATTGTACCATTTTATGAAATAAGTCACAATTTGATAGCTTCCCAAAAATCTTATGCTTTTATAACCACTACAGAACCAACTTCAAATTCTCTAGATATTCCTCCTCCAATTATGAATAGATGAGGATATCATACAAAAAGACTAATATAAAATGATATAGATAATATTTGATCATACTATTTATGAGATTCATAAATGTTAAAGGTGCATTTTTAAAGCCAAAAAGGAGAAATATGAACTCAATTCCCATACTAAGTTCTAGAGGCTATTTTTGGAATGTCTTCTTCATGAATCCTTAACTAATGATATCCTACCCGTAGATCCATCTTTGAGAAAAATTATGCTCCATCCAATTTTAAAAAACATCATGTGAGTTAAGGGATATCTATTTTTAATTATCACCTTATTCAACATTATATAATCAATACATAATATAAAAGTATCATCCTTATTCTTAATTAACACCACTCATGCACCCCATGATGACACACATAGTTGAATCAACCATTTAGATAATAGCTCTTGAAGTTACGTCTTCAACTCCACTAAATTATTTTTTATCATTCTATAGGGGGATTTTAACTACGGTCAGACCCTAGAATGATCTCAATTGAAAATTCAAATTCTCCCTTAGGAGGTAAACCTAGAAATTCTTTGGGAAAAACATCTCAAAAATCCTAAAATAAGTATAATCTTCAATAGAAGGCTTCTTTTATTCCTCCATATCATTTAATTTTTTAATAAATGCCTAATGCCCTTTCCTCTAATCTTTCTTTAACTAAATTTTAGAAGTATACCTTAGCTTAAGCTCTCTCTTTACTCCTTAAATTTAGGTCTAATTACCCAAATCATCTAGACATTCAACCCTTTTTAGTAGAAAATATACCTTAACTTTATGTTGAGCTAACAAATTTACTCCTAGGATCACATCATATGAACCCAAAGGATGTTTAAATATATCTAATACCATATTGAATTCTGGTAGTTTTATCTCAGCTTCAACTAAACATTTTTAAATATTAACCCTAGATTCATTCCTATATTTAACTGACCAAGCATTTAACATAACATGAGCTTTCATAGATAACTTATTAAGAATACTAGGAGAAATAAGTTTTTTTTTATCTAGTTTAAATCAAAATTAAAATTGGTTAACCAAACAAAGTACCTGATAACTCAATAGGAGAAGCCTAAAAATTTTCTTGTTAGTTGTCAATAGCTGCATGAATCCTCTACTAGAAAGATCCCTACTACAAAGTGAAACCATTATTATTACCATATGATTTACCCTAAGTTCATTCCCTAGCATGATTATCACCTTCATAAATAGATAATTTACCAAGTTGTCCTTTCCTTTCAAATTATTGATTCCCTCTGAAACCTCTTTTGAAACCATTACTTGGTTTCTTGTTCCCTGAATCACTACTAAACTTAGAATTTTGACTCTTGAACTAGTTTTTAGATTTTCCACTCCTCTTACAATTCTTATTTTTAAAAGTCATTTTAGGACCTCCAAACATTTTATTGAATTTATTTCTAACCTGAGAAAGTGATTTCTCCTGCTTAATTTCCATTTTAAAGACCTAATTCATAGTAGATGGCCTATGCATACCCACTTTGCACCCAATTTGGGTTCTTATTCCCATAATGAATTTCCTGATGAAAAACATCTAATCTACTTGATACTATGGAACATACTTTAGGATTTTAGTGAATTAGTCCTGGTACTTAGTCAATGAAAGGTTTCCCTATTTCAAATTCTAAAAATATATCAGCTTCTGATTGAAATAGAGTTGGGGTCATCATTATGATTTAAACAAGGTCATGAACTATTACCACTTGGTGGTGGTAGAGTCAAGGATCATCTCTAGTTTATTATTTTCCCACCATGTATCTCATTGGGAGAATAAATTGGATAGTAAAGTTTCATAAGATATTGTTTAATATTTGTTCATTATGTATTTAGTTGTCGGTTATATGTATTTTGTCTTATCCTCCATGACTTGTAATAGGAATAGAAGATGAAAAATCTCCTCTTTTGGTGCCAAAGTATGAGAAGAATATGAATAGTTAGAGATTGTAAATGAGTATATATATGTATGCTTGTATGAAGAAGATATTTCTACCTTTGTTGAAATCAATAAAGATTATTTGCTTGTGCTCACCTACTGTATTTCTTATTTTTTTCCTTATGTGCATTTTCATGGTTAATGTTTGTATTATTTCATTCTAATTTTATGAATGATATGTAACCATTAACGAATAATTGGTTATTCGTAATTCATATCTAATGTATAATAATTCATCACTATTATGCTTTAGCTTTCCCTATTGAATATGAATTCTCTGCACTATCATGCACACTTGAGTAAAACTTATTTATCCTCATTTTTAGCATGTTATGATGACTTATTAACCTCTATGAGGAATGTTTTTGTGAACATGGAAAAAATCCTTCTATAAGAAACTATTCTAAGATGGCTACTAAGGCAAAGAGACATTGAGACATCTTTAGACCAAAAAGTATGTAATTTCATAGAAGAATCTAAACAAACTGGTCTTACCAAAAGTGAAATTATTCAAGAGCACATATAGGGAGAGATATATGAAATTTTTTGGTGTGAATTACCTAAACTCTAGCTAACTAGTTAACAATATTGAAATATTATTTTTTTAATCCTATAATGAAATAAATAATTACCTAGACCAAAGAGAAGATTGACTAGTTATAAAAACTAAAAACTAACTGGATGAGAGGAATAGACTATTGGGTTGGTACCACCATAGATGGATACATCACCAATTTTATATTGGAATGATATATAACATTTTAATTTGCATAGGGCCTATTTTTTTGAGGAATCAAAGGAAATTTTTTTTAGTGACTACCTTTCCTTGTGAAGATATTTGTTATGGATAAGGTCATGGTGCCTACTCTAGCCAATATGGAGTAGTCACTTTAGGTGTATGGAAGAGTGTGAGATATTAGGATTAATTATAGTTATATGAGCAAGTAAGGCTTGAACTTGAATCCATAATGGATACATGAGGAAAAAAAGTTAGAAGAAAAGTTTGGATTTAGAATAAGAACTATGACAATAAAATAGGTGGAATAAATAGAAGAATACCCAAGTAGCTATGAGAAGCAGTAAGAGTAGTAGTAGATTAGATAATGAAAGAGTATGAATATGTGATGATCAAGAGGATGAATTAAGTATGAAGAAATAGGAAGATTAATGTTAGAAGATAGAGCGAGGTGATGAAAAATGAGATGAAGGTGAGAGGTTTAAAAAAGAAGGTAATGATAGTTTAGAAGTAGATGATAGATGTATTGTGTAGCTAAAAGAAAAAGTATTATTATTAGAATAATAATTACACAAATAAATATAAAATATTAATAGGTTAAACATATTTTCAAGTATAATATTATAAGAAGTCGTAGGAAAGAATCTTTCACCAGAAGAGCACATGTCCCTTTAGTCCAATCTTTTATAATCTAGTAGAAGTTTTTAGCCAAGTAAAAAGGAAAGTAATAGTTGTGAAGGAAAATTTTTAGAGAATATGAATATTTTGGGTACTAAAATTCAAACAATATTAATTATAAATGCTTTAAAGGCCATTAGGCCTGGTAAAACCAAACAAAACAAAGAAGGAAGTGAAGAAAATCATAGTACACACATTCACTCACCTAGTACATAGAGTAGTATGTAAGCAGGATAACCCAAACTATATATTCCTCTAGTAAAATCCTTGAAATATATTCTATTGACACCACTTTATATAATGGGTCATCAAGATTGATTCATAAACCTAGAAATCTATGATGGGTCTATGGATCCTAAATAGTACCTACTAACCTGTGAGATGAGATGGCAAGCTAAGGCCATCATTGATGAAGCTATAAAAAAGTGTGAGTTAGTATGGTCAATATATGGAAGAGTACTTGAGTTCATATACTAAAAATAATTTTAGCAATAAAGTCTAAAAAACATTAATGACTAGCTTATTATAGAATTCAATATAAAGAAATCCACTAGTCAGACAATATAGACCTTGAAATAAATAAGGTAAAAGCTGAGAGAATTGATCTATGATTATGACCATAAATATATATGATGTGATTAATATAGTAAAATTTATATTAATAGACAAATATAAATGTGTGTGGTTCATCAATGGATTCCACTCTAGAATTAGGTTTTCCACTACATAGACTGAATATGCTACAAAAGCAGATGCTATAAATGATGCCTTGCATGTTGAACAAATTCAAGATTATGGATAAATTCATATTGTCAACTAAAAATTTGAAAATACATGACAATAATTCATAAAGATAATGGAGCAATACCATGAGGAATATAATCCTAAGTTGAATCTCTAGTGTATGGAGTGTAAAAAGGAAGAACATCATAAGAATGACTATCCAAAGTTTAAAATAAAATTCTATCAAGTATGTCAAGTAATGGGACATGTAACAATACAAAGTCATATTCTAAAACAATATGTTAATATCTCATAGAATTTTTATTGAAATTTTTTTAAGTAAAACAATCATGATGAAAATAGCTGTGAGTCTTTAGAGGAGCTCAAAGAAGGCATCACCAAAAATGTAGTTTCTATCTCTATGCAAAAAATGTCCTTGGTGAATTAGATGATTCCAAGAGGTTGATAAAGGCTGTGTGACCCAAATAGATCCACAATGGATTCCTAGTTCACCATAGTATTATCCTCAAGGTCTATCTGGATGGACCCCTCCATGAAGCTAGACTCCTCTATCTCCTCAATACCAATATGGATCACCCTAGAGCTTAGTGATGATGCAATAGTTAAAAATGAGTTGTACCTCACCAATTATGCAATAATATTTTAGAATAAGAGATAATATCTAATAAAACCAAAATTGGAACACTGCATAACAACAAGGATATAGAGGTGGATATCAGTCTAATAGAGGAAGATCTTGAGGTAAATATAGAGTAGGATACCAAGGAGTAAAATGAAACAACTATCAGTGGCCTCCTCTATAATGATACTTATGCATATTGTAAAATCATGTACAATGTAACTACCCTATAAATCCTCAGAGATAATATTATTATGAATAATACACAATCTCTAATTAACATGACATAAAATATTGTCATGTCTTGGAGAAGAAAATAAAGGATAAGGCTATCTAAAATGTGAATATGGTGAGTGTGCAGCCTAGAGAAAATGCATTCTTGAATGTTGTTACATGAAAACATTATGAAAAAAAAGGTTTGCCTCCACTTGAGATTATTCAAGATTAGGGAATCTTAAAATCAAAATAAGATAAATACCCAGACTTAGATATAAAAATGGGATTTATGTATGAAGTTGTACAGATAGTAAAAAACATCCAACATCAATATACCACTAAAGGAGATGTTGTAGTAATAGATGCACAAATATATGTCTAGATCATGTAAATTATACATCAAGAGGGATTTTTCACTATGATTATATACCTTATAAAACTTTTAAGTTCACTATAGACTGAAGACATCTCATAGAACATCACAAACCTACTGCATAATTTATTGGAGTGTGCAAAGTGTGGAAATAGAAGATGAAAAATATTGTCTGGTACATCAAAACAAAGAATCCCTAAGATGTTGACACATGAATCAATATTGACTTTATTTTTTATGATATTACAAATTTTGTCTTTGATTTTGGCAACAAAGTCAACATGATTCATAGGTCTATATGGGAAGCCATTAGATGATCAATTTTGAGTTATAGCCCAGTAATTCTGAGTTTAGCTATGTTGTACCTAATGCACCCCCTTTTCCCATGAGTAAATGGGGACCCAAATTTTTTATAATATGGTATTGAATTTGAGACCCTCTTCTATATTTTTATGCAAAATTTGGGAGAAGATTGATTATTAGAGTTTTTCATACTTTGGCAGACTAGCATTGGTATTATGTTTTCATGGACTAACCTTCTTCAAGAGTCTTTGCCAAGCTTTATTTTTTTGGGGATTTCATATTCATACAAAAAATTATGTATGAATTGGTATTAGGATTTATTATGGCATACATTTTGTCTAATGGGATTTGACCTTACTGATACATTTTCCCTATAGTAATTATGCCAAAATAATTTTTCCATAGACTTATTCTTTCAAGATTTTTTTGTCCTAGGATTATTATTTTGGGTTTATTATTATAGACATTTTGTCCTAAACATTCCCTAGAACCAATTTCTCCAAAAACACTTTACCAATACAATAGGGTGCATACCCTTTAGCCTTTTTTAGATTTCCCTTTGGCCTTTACGAAGTATATCTTTTAGGACTTTTGTCATGGATGAGTGCCCTACAAAGTAAACCCTTAGGATTATTTATAGATAGATTTTACCCTTTGGAATATTAAAATGACCCTTTGTAATTTTGAAATTTACCTTCAAAATTTTTGAAATGACCCTTTACCGTGTGACTTACCCTTCAAAAGTTTTGTCAAGGACACATATTCCTTCAAACTTTTTGAACATACCCTTCAGCGTTTTGAAAGTGCCCTTTGAGACTTTTGTGGTTACCCTTTAGAAATTTTGTAATGGACATTTTCCCTATTAAAATACCCTTTAATATGTTCATCTTGGATCATTTTACCCTAATAAGTAGACCCTTTAGGAATTTGTTCCATGAAGTAGACCCTTTCACCCTTCCACTTACCCTTCGAAACTTTTATCCCAGGCCTTTTGTCCTTCAGCCAATTATTTTGGATATTTTGTCTAAAATATGTTTCCCTTTGACCCATTACTTTGGAAATTTTATTTTATAGACTTTACCATTTGGAATTTTCCTTGAGGAAATGAATATACCCTCCAAGAATTTTATCCTAGACATGAGAGTGAGTTGATATGTCAAAGCTCCATGAGAGTGATAGGTGTCACCATCATAGGATCCTAGCACATAGATCTAATAACCTATGGGAAGAAGCATGGAGCCTAGTATATAAGGATCAATGGTGTGAAATAAACATGTAATTTTCAAAGGTCCCAAAAATAGTGAAGAGATGCCAAGTGGCACACTCACATTTCATCATGCAAAGGATCAATGATGCAAGTCCTAAATAGACTTTTCAAACATATTGCGCTCAATCAAGTGTCGACACATGTCATATTTTGAAATATAGTAGGGAATTATAAATAAAATACAAAAATATTTAGACACTTGAGCTATATATATCAATAGACATTGGGTCTCATAGTTAAGATAGAGTATGAATATGTATATCTTAATCTAAATAGTGAATATAAAAGTGAAGATCTAGATTCTATAAAAATCATGAGTGAGATGCAATGCATAGTTCAGATTAGTCATAATAACAATGGTGCCTCTAGTTTTAAAACATTGGTAAAGTGGTTTTGGTCCTTCATATATGTCTCAGAGTTTCATTTGAAGGTGGCTAATCTAAAATATCAATAGGTTGTTCATAAAACATATAAAAAGAGGCATCTATAGTTTTGGTAAAATGGCACATATATTTCTAGTTTGCACACATTTAAAGCTATAATTGTTAAAAATTGACTCTATATTTATACACATGCACATGTTGTATAAATTTAGCAAAAGATAATTTAAACTTATAACTATATGTAGACTCTTATAATTTTTCAGACCACAGTTAGAACTCATGTTCTGACTATCACATATAGTGACCTTGCATGAACTTGGAGGATGAGGTGACCCCTTCCCCAAGTTTATATAAATAATTATAATCCAACTAGGATTTTTGTTAAAGAATTTTAGAATACAAGAGAAACATCAATTTTCATTATCAGTAAATGTGTTTGTGTATTTATTTTCCAACTTATATGTAATTAGTTATTACTTTCATTGGTTGTATGTTTTCATAATATTTAGTGTGGAAAAGCCATGAATGGATTATTGATTATTTTGATTAATGTACTAATATATAAATGTTAAATAGATATTGAAATATTGCTAAATATATTGGATAAATATATTCAAGTTAAAATTAATTCATAATTTTGATTATGCATGAGTGCTTCCTTAGATGTAGTTTTTTATGTGTGTGTAACAACTGCCTTAGATACTTCACTAGCTTGATCTATAATCTCTTAATTAAAGGTGTTCAATAGCTACCTTAAAAGGATAAACCTTCCTCTAAGGCTTTCTAATTTCCTACATATTTATCTCCTTATACTTATTAGACATGTTTTATTGTGTGTGTACAATTGCTTCTAGCAATAGACATAGGTTTTGAGAGCACTTGTCCTTTTAGAAACTAGTATTGGAGTAGTTCCTGAAAAACATAGAAGTTTTATTTTTTTCCTTACCCTTCCCTAATTTTTGAGTTTTTTTTTAGATCTACCCACTCTAGATTATAAACCAACCACCCTTCCAACTAACATAGAGATTCACTACCTTTATTAGGAACCACACCTCCATCCAAAAACCTTGTCAACAAACTACATACCCTACCCACTATTCCATCAATATGTTATAATAGACTGCATACCTACAACTCATGCCTTAGAGTGGAATTTAGCTCCATTGAGATCCTAAAACATTAAATTATACCTCATCAAGGCTATGATGTGCATAAAACCTACATCAACATGTCTAAATTGGCACTAGAAGGAGGGTTCAAAGTCAAGATCATAGTTTGAAAAAGGTGGATTCCCATTTCCTTATGGCAAAAGGGGGTGTGTTAGGTATAAAAAATGGTGACTTATAGGGTGAAAATCATGAAAGTCATCATTTATTGTACCTAACACACCCCCTTTTCCCATAATTAAATGGGGACCCACCTTTTTTAGACTATGGTCTTGACTTTGAGCCCTCCTACTGCTAATCTAGACCTATTGTTGTAGGTTTTATGCACACCATAGCCTTAACAAGGTATCCTATAATGTTTTAGGATATTAATGGAGGTAAAATCCACTCTATGGCATGAGTTATAGGTATGTGGTTTATTATAACCTATTGATAAAATAGCATGTAAGATATGGAGGTTCTTGATAAGGTTTTCAGATAGAGGTGTGGTTATTAATAAGGGTAGTAAATATCTATGTGAATTGGATGGATAGATAGTTGATAATTTAGAGTGGGTATATCTCAAAAATAAACTCAAAAATGAGGGAAGGGTAAGGAATAAAAGAAAGATTCTATGATTTTTTATGAACTACTCCCCTAGCTGGTTTATAAAAAGATAAGTGGTCTCAAAACCTATGCCTACATCTAGTAGCAATTACACACACATAGTCAAACATAACTAAGAATTCTAACGAGATAAAGATACAAGATATTTATAAACCTAAAATAAATGTTTTTCCTTTTATCTTAGCTATTGCACACCCTTAATCATGAAGTTATGGCTCAAGCTAGTGAAGTATCCAAGGTAGTTGTTGCACACACATAGAAAACTATATCCAAGAAAGCACTCATGCACAATCAAAATTATGAATTAATTAAAACTTGACTATATTTAACCAATATATTTACCAATCTTTAAATAGCTTTTTCACATCTATAGAGCAGTACGTTAATCAAAATAATCTAGAATCAATTCACATATTTTTCACACTAAATATTATTGAAACATAAAACCAATCAAAGTAACAACTAATTACATATAAATTGGAAAGAAAATACACAAACACATTCATTGATGATAAAAATTGATGTTTCTCTTATATTTAAAAACTCTCTCACAAAAATCCAAGTTGGATTACAATTATTTATATAGACATGGGGAAGGAGTCACCTCATCCTCCAAGTTCATGCAAGGTCACTACATGTGATATTCAGAACATGAGTTTTAACTATGGTCTAAAACAATATAAGATTCTACTTACCATTAACAATTTAAATTAGCCTTAGCCAAAGTTATACAACATGTGAATGTGTATAAAGATATAGGCACTTTTTAATAATTATAGATCAAACTGTATGCAAACTACAAATATATGCACTATTTTACCAAAACTATACTTGCCTCTTGATATAAGTTTTGAAAACAACCTATTGATCTTTCAAACTAGCCACCTTAAAATGGAGCTCTGACATATGCATGAAGGATCAAAATCACTTTACCAATGTTTTAAAACTAGTGGCATTACTGTTATCTATGACTAATTTGCACTGTGCATTGCATGCTCACCCATTCTTTTTATAAAATCTTAATCTTCACTTTTATATTCATTTCTTAGATTAAGATATATGTGTTCATACTCTATCTTAACTATGAAACCCAATGTTTATAGATAGATATAGCTCAAGTGTCTAAAGATTTTCATATCCTATCCATAATACCCTTTTAGCTTTAAAAATGTGACACATGCCAACACGTGATTGAGTCTAGGATATTTATCTCCTAAGAATTTTTAACCATGTCTAACTATGGGTGTGTAATTAATACTAACAATAGGTAAAGGTTCTCATAACAATTTTCCTTTTAGAAACTAGCTAGGGGAGTACTTCTTGAAAATCGCATAAGCTTTCTTTTCTACCTTTCCTTTCCCTCATTTTTGAGTTTGTTTTTGATATCTACCCACTTTATATTAACAACCAAACACCCATGAAACTCACATAGAAATTCACTACCCTTATTAGGAACCACACCTCTATCTAAAACCCTTGTTAACAAGTTGCATATCCTACCTACTATTCCATCAATAGGTTGTAACAGACTACTTACTTGCAACTCATGCTCTAGAATGGATTTTACCTCCATTGATATCCTAAAACATTATATGATACCTCATTAAGGCTATGGTGTGTATAAAACCAACATCAATAGGTCTAGATTAGTGCTAGGAGGGATCAAAGTCAAGACCATGATCTAAAAAAGGTGGGTCTCCATTTCCTTATGGGAAAAGGGGTTGTGTTAGGTAAAACAAATGGTGACTTATAGGGGGAGAACTATTGATCCAAGTTTTATGTGCACCATAGCCTTAACAAGGTAGCCTCTAACATTTTAGTATCTCAATGGAGGTAAATTCCACTCTAGGTCATGAATTTTAGGTATGTATTTTATGTGGCTTTTTACAACCTATTGATAGAATAATGTGTATGGTATGTAGGTTTTTAACAAGGTTTTTAGATGGAGGTGTGGTTCCTAATAAGGGTAGTGAATCTCTTTGTGAGTTGGATGGGTGACTATTTATTAATCTAGAGTGGGTAGTTCTAAAAAACAAACTCAAAAAAAGGCATGGGTAAGGCATAAAATAAATCTTCTATGGTTTTCAGGAGCTACTCCCCTGGATGGTTTTAAAAGGAAAAGTTCTCTTGAAACCTATGCTTATTAGTAGAAACAATTACAGACACATAGTTAGACATGACTAAGAAGTCTACAGAGATAAACATGTAGGAGATTCACAAGCCTTAGACAAAGGTTGCTCCTTTTAGGGCAATTTTTGCACATCCTTAATAAAAAAATAATGGATCAGGATAGTTAAGTATCTGAGGTAGTTGTCACACACACAAAAAAAAATACATCCAAAAAAGCACTCATGCACAATTAGAATTATGATTCAATTTAAACTTAACTATATTTAATCAATATATTTACCAATCTTTCAACAATTATTGTACATTTATAAATCATTACATTAATCAAAATATTCAAGAATCTATTCATAAATTTTTGACACTAAAGATTATTGAAACATTCAACCAATGAAATTAACAATTAATTACACATAAATTAGAAATAAAATATGTAAAAACATTCACTAACGATCAAAATTGATGTTGATTTTATATTCAAAAATTTTGTGATAAAAATCTAAGTTGGATTACAATTGTTTATATAGAATTGGCGAAAGGATCACCTCATCCTCCAAGTTCATACAAGTTCGGTATATGTGATAGTCAGAACATGAGTTCTAACTTTGGTCTAAAACCATATCAGATTCTACTTATAGTTATTAGTTTAAATTAGACTTTGCCAAAGTTATGTAACATGTGCATGTGTATAAATATAGAGGCAATTTTTAACAATTATAGCTCAAACTATATGTGAACTACACATATATGTGCCATTTTACTAAAACTGTAGATGTCTCTTTTTATAGGTTTTGAGAACGACCTATTGATCTTTCAAATTAACCACCTTCAAATAAAACTGACTTATGCATGAAGGACTAAAATCACTTTACCAATGTTTTAAAACTAGTGGCACTACTATTAGCCATGACTAATCTGAATTGTGCATTCCATTATCAACCATGGTTTTTATATAATATGGATATTCACTATTCACATTAGGATATATGTGTTCATACTCTAGCTTAACTATGAAACCAAATGTCTATTGATGTATATATCTCAAGTGTCTAAATATTTTTTTATTTTGTTCATAATGCCATGCTAGCTATCAAAATATGACACATGTCAACACCTAATTGAGTCCAAGATCTTTGAAAAGTTAATTTAGGACTCACACCATCGATCTTTTACATGATGGAATAGGAATGTGCCACTTAGTAGCTCTTCATTAGTTTTGGGACCTTTGAAAAGTTCATGTTGATTTTTTACCATTAATCCTTATGTATTAGGCTCCCTACTTCTTCTCTTAGGTTATTTGATATATATATTGGGCTCCCATGATGGTGACACTTATCACTCTTATAGATCTTTGACATTTCAACTTGATCTCATGTTTTTTGATCAAATGAGCCTGAGTGGATGCATGCCATATGATCTTGGCTTAGACCTTTTGACTTTTACTTTGATTAGGTAGGTATGCCACATAGAAACTCTTTATTTAATCAAGGACTTTTGAAAAGTCTTCATCGATTTCATACTATTGAATCAATGTGAAAAATTGATCTGTTAGGTCAACTTAACATTTGAATCTAAATGGGTCATTTATGAGGCTATATTTGACATTCAGATGACTATCAATGACATCTATGTGAGTGTCAAATTTAATTCCTTAAATTAGCCATTATCGAGGTTACATTTGATGTTCATGGAACCATGAAAAGATGTCCTCACAACCATCAATTAACATCTGCATGACTATCAAATTTAATCGTATCAACTTGACACATGTCATTTCTTTGGGATTCCCTACTCATGTAGACATAAGAAAAAATGACTTAGCATAATACTTTTGGAAATATCTATAAAGGACCCTATATACATATTCTATCCTAAGGTCTTAGTATTAGTAAAATATGATTTGTACCTATGATAAGAATATATAAAAGATCTATTATATTTAATAATAATGAACTAACATAGAAAAATATGATTGGGACCATTGGCTAAAATATTAAATCAATCTCAAGATGTAATGAAAATGTTCTCTAAGCAAGGGTGCCACTTGGTAGTATGGTATTTATTTTAGGGCAATTATTGCAGGGGGAGTTATTGTGAGCTTTTTGTTACTAGGACCTTAATTTTGTCAAAAAAAAATGTTTGAGACATACAATTTAAAGGAATTATATCAATTAAATTGTTTAGGACAAAATGTCCACAATAATTCTCCCAAAGACTTAATTCTCTTAGATAAAATGTCCAAAGGAATGCTTGAAGGGATGGTCTAAAAGGGAAAAAGGGAATGATTTTTGGACAAAATGTCTGATAAAATTGGCAAAAAATCAAAAGGCCTAGGATAAAAGTATCTAAGGGTATGTCTTAAAGGGAAAAAGGCCTCAAACAAAGTCCTAAAGGGTAAGTCTCAGAGGGAAAAGGGCCCAAGACAAAGTTCTGAAGGGTAAGTGGTCACTTCAAAAAGAGTTAAAGGGTCATTTTCAAAATGTTTGAAGGGTCAGTTCAAAAAAATTGAAGGGCATGTGCATTTGTGGGATTTTTTTTGGGATTTTTTCATTAGAAAAAATGTCTGAGACACAATGTCCAAAGGAATTGGCTTGGGATAAAAGTCCTAAGGGATAGGCTTGTAGATCAAAAATACTCAACATAAAAGTCCTAAAGGGCATGTTCAAAAGAGCTGAAGAGTCTACTTCATGGAAAAAATGCCCAAAGGGTCTAACTCATAGGGTACATAGGGCCCATGACAAAAATCTTGAAGGGTAGGTTGATAAGGCAAAGGGTTATTTCAAAAGTCTCAAAGGGTCATTCTGTTGGGCAAATGTCTATAACAAAAGTCTCAAAGGGTAGATTCATTTCTTCGACAAAAATTCCTAAAGGGAAAAGTCTCTCAAAAAAAATGTCCAAAGGAAGGGGTTGAAGGGAAAAATCATTTAGATAAAATGTCTAAAATAATTTGCTAAAGGACAAAAGTCTTGAAGGGTAAGTGGAAGGGCCAAATGGTCTACTTCATGAAAAAAATTTACAAAAGGTTTAATTTGTATGGTAAAATGATTTAAGATGAAAGTAACTAAGGGTAGTTCCATATGGAAAAGGACCATTACAAAAGTCTTTAAGGGTAACCATAAAAGTCCCAAAGGGCACTTTTAAAAGGTTTAAGGGTATGTTTAGAAATTCTAAAGGAATATGTGTCCTTGACAAAAAATTTAAAGGGTAAGTCAGAGGGAAAAGGGTCATTTCAAAATTTCAAAAAGTTTAAGGTTACTTTCTATTTGGAAATAATCCAAAGGTTCTACTTTTTAGGGCATTCATCCATGACAAAAGTCCTAAAGGATCTACTTTGTAAATATTGAACAACAATATCAAAAATTCTAAAGGGTATGTGCCCTAATGTCTTGACAAGATTTTATTTTGGTAAATTAGCATTAGGAAATGTTTCACACAAAATTTCCACAACAATAAACCTAAAAGAATAAGCTTGTGACAAAAAGTCCCAAAAAAATAAATCTTTGGCTAAAAAAATTTAGCATAATTATTATAGGGAAAATTTATCGACAAGGTTAAATACCATTGGACAAAATTTCCAACACAATAAACCTAAAGACCAATTCATGAAAGACAAATGTTTTGAAGATAAAATCCAAAAAACATAAACCTTGACAAAGACTCCCAAAGAAGGTTAGTCCATGAAAACACAATACCAATGTTACTCTACTAAAGTATGAAAAAGGCCAATAATAAATATTCTCCCATATTTTTGCATAAACATATAGAATAGGGGCTTAAAGTCAAGACTATAGCATTAAAAATATGGGTCCCCATTTACTTATGGGAAAAGGGTATGTGTTAGGTATAAAAAATGGTGACTTATAAGGGGAAAACTCATGAGTATTAAAGAACCCAGAACTTTGGTTTACAATCCTAAATAAATCCTAAAGTGTGACACAAAAGACTACCTAAATCAAAAATATGAAAGAGAATCCTAAGTTAATTCACACAACATACTTTCCTTCTATTTTATTGGATCTGTGTGTGTCAAACATGTAGTTTATTTAACCTCTATTATGATGAGTTTTTCAAAGGATTTGATGGGGTTGTACGTTTCATTCTAATATCTATTAAAGCTCAAAAATAAGGGAAGCTCAAGGATTAATCTACTACCAACTAGACATCTATAGCCCTGATAGAGATATCTTGGGTTCGTTCTCTTCTCATTCCATTATTTTATTTTGATCACGATGCATTGTACATTGACCTTATTTCATCATGTGATCCTTTTGATTTTATTTAGATTTTATTTTGATCTTTTGAATTCATTGGTTCTTTCTTATTTTATTTTTATTTCACTCTTCTTTTGTTTTTGAATGGAAGAGAGAAGAGCTAGAAACCCAGTGAGATGGTATAATTATAAAACAAATCATTAATAGAATGTCTCTGTTAGTTACACCTATACCTATAATTATCACTTCTAATAGGTATTTAATGTGATAAGTGTATTTGATCCAATAAAATAATAAACTTTATAAATTTTTATGGAGTACTCTGAGAGCAATCTCCACATGCCTAGTAAAAGTATTCAATTATCACACCATTCAGAATAATCCATGACTACTTACCTTCATCCTAAAGAATCAAAAATGCAAAGATATGCCTAATCTGTAAATCAATCCAAAAGTGTTAATATTTTAATATTTGCCTTTTTCACAAGTCATAAGCTCAATTGGTTTGGATTTTAACTTAGTTATAATCAGAGAAAACACAATTTTGATCATCAAAGAAAGTAAAGAAAAACTAATCTAAGAAATCAATAAAATATAATCTAGAAAACATGAAATATAATTTATGAAATCAAAATACTAAAATTAGGAAATATTAATCTAAAAAGTAAGAAACTAGTATATGAAATCAATAAATATAATATAAAAAAGAAGGGAACTACTCTAAGAAAGTGGGAAATCTAATCTAATTCTAGAGCTATATTCATCTATCCTACATTACTTAATAACATCAATAGATAATACAACCCTAAAGTAGTGATTTAGGAACTGTCCATTGATTTGATATGTAATTTCATTGCCTTGGAGGTCCTTTAGATGAAATGCATTATTGCCCATGATCTCTAAAATTTGGTATGGTCCAATCCATAATGGGAAAAACTTGTCATGTTATCCTTTATTTTCATGGGCTTTATCCCAAAGTAGTACTAAATCAAAAATCTTGAATGCTTTGACCTTTTCTCTCTTATTAAACCACCTCTTGACCATGTCTTGGTGCTTACTAAATGTCTATAAGGCCTCAGTCCTTAAGTATTCCATTTTTATTATGTCTATAAACCTTTATTCTATTTTATCACTTGGTTCCATGTTGTCCTTCATAAACTGATAATGGGTTACTTCAACATAATTAGGAATACAATCCTGCATCCATAAACCAATAGATAGGGTGAAGCTTCAAGGGATTGCTTGTGTCTAGTCTAGTTTACCTAAAGAGCATACTTAAATAAATTATGCCAGTCCTTAGGCTTATCTCCTACTAATTTCTTAATTTCATCAATTAGATTCTTATTTGTTGACTCTGCCAGCCCATTTCCCTGATGGTAATGGTTAGAATCTGACTTGATAATGATCTAGTTGTTGTGTTCCCACTCAATAAATTCTAATGATATGAAAGTTAGTCCATTGTCATAAACCAAAGAGATGGGCATTCTAAATTTGGTTATTATGTGTTCTTCCAAAAAGAGAATCACATCTTATGCTCTACAATTATTTTTGGATATGGCTTCGGTCCATCTAGTGTAATAATCTATAGTAGTAAGTACAAATTTATGTCTTGCTAAGGAGTTTGGGTTGATGAAACCAATGAAGTCTAAACCCCATTGGGTAAATGGAATTACTTCAACAACTAGTTGTAAAGGAATTATTGCATGTACTTCTCTTTTGATTAAATCTTGACATTCATGACATGTTCTCACATGAGTAGGAACATATTTGAAAATTATTTTCTAGTAGTAGCCCATTCTTAAAATATTATGGGCTATGGTATTCCTAGAAAGATGACCACTACCTATCTTTTGATGCAAGTTCCCTAAGATTTATTTAGCTTGCTTTGTAGATACACACCTGAGATAAATACCTTCACAATTTATCATATAGAGGACTCCCTTCTTGATCATGTAACAAGTAGATTTGAGCCTCAAATATCTTCTCTCTCTATTGAGCTTGAGGTAACAAGTTCCTATAAGTAAATATTATATTATATTAGTATATTATTATACTTTAGATACTTGAGCTTCATATATCTCTTCAACTATGATGCATAGATCTGGTTCAGTCATAAGCTAAATAATGACTTACCCTTAAATGATCTTTGTAGGCTTGATCTCTATATAAAATTCTTGTAGGTTGGCCATCCATTTGCCTCATCATTATCATAGCTCAATCTATGATTGGTTGAGCTTGATAATAGGTTTAGGTATGATGGCAATGAATTTATTCCTTAAGATGTAGTGCCAAAAATTATTCACTACTTTAACAAGGGAAAAAATCATTTTGTCAATCATATAGTACCTGAGCTCTACATATTTTAGATTCATGATCATAAACATGATTGGATTCTCAGTCTCATCCTTCTTCTTGATGATGTCAGCAACAATTGTATGCTCTAAAGCAAATGAGTATAGGTAGAAATATCTATTAAAATTAGGATTGATCAGTATTGGAGCTTGTGATATTGCATCTTTAATGTCTTTGAAGAAATTTTGGGCTTCAACTATCCATTCTATTTTCGCATCTTTCTTAAGCATGGCATTTAAAGGTCCAATGATCTCTATAAATCCTAAGATGAAATTCCTTATGAAGTTAATTTTTCCAAAGAATGATTTAAGCTCTTTTGTGTTATTTGGTGGTTGAATTTTTAAGAATACTTAAATTCTATTTAGGTCAATGGTGATCCCATATTTTGTGAAGATGTTCCCCAAAATCTTACCTTCAATCACTCCAAATATTCTCTTTTTTGGGTTTAATGAAATATCGAACCTTCTACATCTTTCAAATGTGGATTTTAGGTGACTTATGTGGTCTTTTCAATTCTTTGAAAATATTGTAATATCATCCAAATAGATGATTATGCATTTTCATTTTAAATCATGATTCATGGCATGTTGAAAGGTTATTCCTATATTTATTAGGTTAAATGGCATCCTCTTAGATTCATAAGTTCCCCACTTCATGGTAAACATTATCTTTATTATATCCTCATATTGTACTAGTACCTAATTATATCTTGAAAATTCATCTAGTAAGGACATCATTTTAGAACCACTTACTATTTTTATCACCTCATCTAGAGAAGGTAGGGGATAATTATATTTTTTAGAAGCCTTGTTCAAATTTTTGAAGTCTACACATAATCCGATCTCACCTTCCTTTTTTCTTATTGGGACCAAAATAACCACTTAGGTAGAATGTTGGATTGGGAAGATGATTTTTGCATTTAAAATCTTATCCACTTCTATCTAAATGAGAGGCTCCATAATAAGATTGAATGTTCTTTCCCTTTGTCTAAATGTTTTATGATCTACTTTTAATAGAATAATGTGAGTGATGACATAAAAAGGTCAAATTTTCAAATATTCATAAATCCATGCAATGACATCCCTATATCAAGTGATTAAATCATTCACTTATTGCCTCTCTTTTGGGTGTAGTTGAGACCAATATTAACATAGCATAGGATATTCTCATTTCCTAGAGCTTCCTTTTTAAATTCTAATTCATTGACCTTGGGTTGTTTTAGCTATTGTGCCTAGGTACATGTGTCAAATGGTCTCTTAAAGGAGACCAAGCTAGATAAATTTTGATTCTCTTTAAGCTAAATAATGCACTCTCTATCTAATTCCTATTGATAGATGTGATTAATATCCCTATCATTGATGATTTAGGATTCAAACTTCCCTGAATTGGTTAAAAATTGAATAATCTATTGGTCATCATTAAAGACATGAAAATTTTCTACATTATCTAGAATAGAGGGGTCAAGTACCAATTCAATTGAGAATTTTTTTACCTTAGATTATTGTAGTGGCTCTAGATGAGTAGTAGCAATAGTAGCTAACAAATCAATGGTCTAATTTTTCTCTCTAGGAAGTGCCACTATGTTGAAAGATTCAAATCTTTCAGTCAAGTCTAATGCTCTTAGCTTGTATCTTCTCAAATATGATAGCTTACATTGATATTTATTTTTAACTTTATTGATCACCATCTCTGAGTCTCCAAATACTGATATTTTATTTGAATTATTCTTGAGTGTAAATTATAGTCCTAAAACTAAAGCCTCATACCTAGCTCTATTATTAGGGCATGGAAATTAAAAATTTTATGCTATCAAGAATATTTTAACTTATAGATTAATCATTTTGATTCCCATACCTAATCCTTGCTTGGATCTGTCACCATCAAAGTGTAGAGTCTATAGCTAATTAAAACCTTTAGATTTGACTTTTATATTTTATTTTGAGTAGTAAAAGTATAAATACAAAGGTTGGGTTACTCATACTTACCTCTTCATTTTTGACATTGTACTCTAAATGGGATACTTCATTCTCAGTTCTCTATCAATTCTAATTTGATTCACAACTCCTCTCTATGGCAACCATATATGAGAAAAGTCTATAGAGAGATATCTATTATGTGTTTTAGACTAATCCCTATAAAACGATAGCATGTAGCCTTCAAGTATATCTACCACTAGAATATCAATGGTTATTTGGAGTCTTGGTTCAAATTCTAATTGAATGCACACATTGTTTAGTTCTCCAACTATTTGGACCACTATCTTGTCTAATTGTGAAAATTTTTTCTTTGAAAGGCTTGGCATTAAACCAAAATTTTGACATATGGATGTAGGCATAAAAGTTATAGATGCTTCAAAATAAACTAAAAAATTATGAATGTTATTACCAAATTCCCTAATAGTTATAAAAAAGGGTGGAACTTCTAGATTGCTTTTATAGATGGCATTAGCATCATCAATTTTCACTTTATATTAAGATGCTTTGATTCTATCAATAGGGGCCTTTACAATAATGGACTTATAGAGTACCTCCTTTTATTTTGTAATCTAAGATAACTCATGAAGATTTATATTTACCTTGATCTTCTTCATAGCCTCAACAATGGTGTATCCTCCTGTACTTGGTTCTTACTTTTTTGGTTGTTGGTTGTTTCCCTTCAGAGGGGATGGATTATTATCTACTTTAGGATTATGAGGAATCATTGTAATATTTTGAGGAGTTAATGTTGTGAGTGGCTACTTATTCCTTAGATTATATGCACCTCTAAGGAAATGTTGAAAGCATGAAATTCATCCGTGTTGTCCTCTAACTCATTATCATATTCAAATAGGAAGGGAAACTTGTGAGTTTTAAAGAACATAATAGTGCTTGAAGAGCTAAGATCTAGATGATGCTTTTTTAGATTATACATCTGATCTTATGTAACCATTTTAATTTGAAATATTTTGAATGTTGTGTAAAATTAAATGTAGTTGAGATCACCATGATTGGAAGTATTGTGAATTCTACACCAATTGGGAAGATCCATCTTTGCTATGTTGATTTCCATAAGCTTGTTAGTATACTTAGGCCTATTAAATGGTCTATTGTATCTTTGGAATCTAGTGTTTTGATTCCCAGTTGGGTCATTCATATTACCCATCTTCCTTTGCATTTTCAAGAAATCATTGCTCAACTTTTTAACCATATTTTGAATAGAATCTAGTTTTGCCTTTGTCTAATATTTATCTTGTAAAAAGGCTGTGGGAAGTGTAATCACTTTGAAGTTCTACTGATAACCATTGTCTTATGCATGATTGTTCAAGTAGACAAAATTTAGTTGTGTTGTCTTCATCATGGGAGGTAGTGTGTATAATTGGTTATGATTGAATATAGGGACATTTTTCCTTCCATGTGGGACTAGATTTAGTGATGAAAAACCATTATTTACATTAGGTGCTCTAGGCATGAGGATTTAGCTATCTATCTATGCTAATAGCTTCTTTGAATGCTACCACCAAGGTGTTAGCCATAATTGTTCTTTTTAAGAAAATGGAAGTGACAGAGTCCAAGGTGTTCTTGTATATTTCCAACACTAATGCCACATATGGTATATATATATTGGGTTAAAATAGTTGTACATATTCTACTATCTTGTATTAAAAGCACATATGGGATCATTAGGTTCTCTCCTCATGCTAGTGAAGTGTTAGTATACCAAATTATGATTGGTTAACTATCCAAACTACATAAGATAAGTTATTTGACATTCATCCTAAGAAATGGTGGAATTTTTAGTTATATTTAAATAATAATCATAAGAAACATCCATCAAAGTAAAAGGAAATAATATACATGCAACATCCTCATCTATGACATTCATTAATCTTAAAGCAACTTTAATTGATTTGATATGTTCCTCTACTATCCTTGCTCCTAAAGGAGAAAAAGATGGAAAGTACTTCCTAGGATTTTGAGATAAATAATGCATGTCTCCTAGGATGGTGATAACAGATCCAACTAACTAGGGCTATTTTTTATCCATTAATTGATTAATACATAAAGGGTTCCTTACAAGTAAGGGGTTACCTATTGGATGAGGTGGATTGTTCTTAACTAGGACTATTGGCATAGTTCTAGTTCTCCTATGATTTGCTAAAGGTGAGACTAATAAACCAGCTTAGGAATTAAATCTGGTCACTCTCATAGGTGACTCTAGTGTATCTCTATGCAAAGGATAACTACTACTATAGAGGGTGATGACCCTTTTTTTAACACCAATAGATACCTGTTGATGTGGGTTTTATGCACACCATAGCCTTAATGATGTAGCCTCTAACATTTTAGGATCTTAGTGGAGGTAAATTTGACTCCAGGGCATGGTTTTTAGGTATGTGATCTATTACAACATATTGATGGAAAAATAGATAGGGTATGTAAGTTATTGACAAGGTTTTTGGATGGAGGTGTGGTTCTTACTAAGGGTAATGAATCTCTATATGAGTTAGATTGGTAGTTTGTTTCTAATCTAGAGTGGGTATATCTAAAAAAACTCAAAAATAATGGAAGGGTAAGGCAGAAAATAAATATTATGTGTGTTTTAATAACTACTCCCCTTATTGGTTTCTAAAAGGACAAGTGTTCTTTGAACATATGCCTATTACTAGCAGTAATTACATACACATAGTCAAACATGGCTAAGAAGTCTAAGGAGACAAAAATACATAAAATTCACAAGCCTTAGACAAAAGTTTCTCCTTTTAGGTTAGCTATTACACACCCTTAATTAGGAGATTATGGCTCAAGATAGTGAGGTATCTAATGTAGCTGTTACACACACATAAAAAAAACTATATCCAAGAAATCAATCATGCACAATAAAAAGTATGAATCCATTTGAACTTGAATATATTTAAATAATATATTTACCAATATTTCAATAGTTTTTTCACATCTACATATCAATACATTAATAAAAATTATAAATAATCCATTCATAGTTTTTACACACTAAAGATTATTGAAACACACAACTAACAAAATTAATAACTAATTACACAAAAATTGGAAAGAAAATACACAAACACATTCGATAATGATAAAAATTGATGTTTATTTTATATTTAAAATTTATCTAAAAAAAATCCATGTTGGACAAAAATTATTTATATGAATATGGAGGATGAGGCGACCCCTTCCCCAAGTCTATATAAACAATTGTAATCCAACTTGGATTTTTGTCAGAGAATTTCTGAATATAGTATCAACATAAATTTGTATCATTATCAAATGTGTTTGTGTATTATATTTCTAATTTATGTGTAATTAGTTTTTACTTTCATTTTTTGTATGTTTCAATAATCTTTAGTGTGCAAAAGTTATGAGTGGATTCTTGATTTTTTTTTATTAATGTAATGATAGGTACATGTGCAAAAATTGTTAAAAGATTGGTAAATATATTAGTTAAATATATTCAAATTCCATTTTATTCATAATTTTGATTATTCATGGGTGCTTTCTTGGATGTATTTTTCTATGTGTGTGTAACATCTACCTCAAATACTTCACTATCCCAAGCCATATCTCTTGATTAAAGGTGTGCTTTAGCTACACTAAAAGGAGAAATATTTATGTTAGTCTTGCAAATTTCTTACATCTTTATCTCCTTATACTTTTTAATCATGTCTAACTGTTTGTGTGTAATTGCTACTAGAAATAAGCATACGCTCTAAGAGCACTTATCCTCTTAGAAACCATCTAGGGGAGTAGTTACTAAAAACCAAAAAATATTTCTTTTTTTCCTTACCCTTCCCTCCTTTTTTAGTTAGTTTTTTAGTTCTACCCACTCTATATTAGTAACCAACCACCCATCCAACTCACATTGAGACTCACTACCCTTATTAAGAGCCACACCTCCATCCAAAAACCTTGTTACCAACATCCATACGCTACCAATTATTCCATCAACAAGTTTTAGTAGACCACATACCAACAACTCATGCCCTAGAGTGGAGTTTACCTCCATTGACATCCTAAAACATTAGAGGCTGCCTCGTTAAGGATATGGTGTGCATAAAACCTGCATCAACAAGTTTATTATGGTAAGATTGAGAATTTTGGTAGATTATAATATGTGGAGATTAAGGTTGTATAATTGACACTATAACGTGACTTTGAAGTCATCAACATGAAAACTATATCAACACATTACCCTATGTTGATAGGCAATAAATGGGCATACAATGGTCAGATGACTATCAATATGGTACATAATAAATTAGAGGCATACCAAGTAGATAACGTCATTTTCATACCTATAAATAGAGTGAATAAACATTACATAATTCTATCTAAACTAGATAGTCCATACATTGTGCAAGAAATCAGTTGGATGAAGGTGAACTTTAAGGAAAATCCAAAATATCTAAACATAGTTGACTGAAAAATTTTATATGAGCATACAAAACCTTAGGTATAATCATTACCCACATAATAATTGAATATAAAATATAATGGAGGCCCAAACCCATAGTGACATAGCCTTTAGCAAACTAGTTTTCTATAGAATATTATGTGTCGATGTCTGCAAAATCCCCTACTCAGTCAAAATTTGACTTTCTCTATCAAGATAATGATCACATCTAGGACTACATAAATATTATTAGATAAGGGACTTTTCCCTAGTAAATAAATTCATATTTCATTAAAGACTTAGATACACACCTTTTCAAATAATCTCGAGGTGATCATAAACTATCACCAATGAGAATGGTCTTTGTGCACGAGCAATAAATTCTTATGTACTATACAATTGAGGATATCAGTGACTTAATTTTATGTTTACAAGTTCATATACCTATCATTAGTTATTGGGTTAGTGATATAAAATATGATCTAAAGGGAGTTGTCATGACATGTTAGGTGATTCATCAAAATGACTAGCTTGAGTGGGATGAGGCTTGTGAGATCATGATTAACAGGTTCCAACTACTATAGTTCATCCAAAACAATTGGCCTTTATTATAATAAGGTGAGTGTCCTAAAATTCATATTCATAAATTTTTTTTAGTTTGGATTAAGGAAAATTAGGCACCAAAGTACTAGATTCACATTTTCCATTATATACTTACTCTGTTACCATCAACATGGTACATGAATCAAGAGTGTAAATAGTAAACAAATCATTGGGTGTAGGTCCAAAGTGATTTCATTTAGACATTTGTCTTTAAAAATGAAAAAACTCTAGTTCATAATGCACTATATAAAGTCAAAAAATTCTTATGTCATGGGTGTGCATAAGACTTAAGCACCATGATGGAATCTACTATGTAGAATAACATAGCCTCTTATCTTAATTTGGAATTATAAAGATAAAAATATGCCAAGAAATAAAAACATTATCTTACACAACAATGCCACTAAATACAAGATTAAGAAGAGGAAATTGAGGATTATGATTTTGATGGTGATCTAGATTTTATTTATTTATTTAAAACTAAATGGCTAGTAAAAAATCTAAAGGAATTCATCATAAAACCTACTGAAGAAGACAATCTATGTAGTATATAAATCCTAGAACATGATGGGGAATGGAGGGTACAAGAATATATTGATGAATAAAAGCACAAGATTTACCATCAGCCTATCAAAAAACATGTAGAAAACATCATAATTGAGGAGGTTCCAAAATTAGCAAATATAGGTGATTATTATAAATAAGATAAAATTTCTAAAGCTATGCAATAATATGAGGAATTATCAAGATGTGTTTCCCACTAAATTCTTAGAGGTACATAGAGTTGATCCATCTCTAGGAAAGATGCATATTGAACTAAAGGAGTGTGCATGACCTATAAATAAATGACCATACAATCTAAATCCAAACATAAAGCTCAAATTTAAGGCTAAACTTCATAGAATGCAGGATGTATGAATAATTTATGCAATAGAAAAAGTACATTACATAAGTCCCATGGTAGTGCAACCAAAGAAGATAGGGTAAATTTTAGTATGTGGGGACTATCACATTTTGAATTATGCCTATTTAAATTATCTAATCCCAATTCCATTCACAAACAAAGTTTTGGAGTTTGTCACAAGACATGAAGTCTATTATTTCAAAGATGGTTTCAATGGATATCATCATATATACATCATAGAATAATATAGATATAAAATGACTTTTATCATGTAATTGGGATCATTTGCATATAAGGTCATGCCTTTTAGTCTTAATAATTCACCCATGATGTTCTCTCATGTAGTGGTGACTATATTCAAGTACATAATTCATGACTTTCTACAAGTTTATCTTGATGATTGGGTAGTCTTTTCTTTTTTTAGAAAACATTTATCTAAGTTGCACCTTATGTTGGAATTATGTAGAGATATGCAAATTGCATTGAATTTAAAGAAATGTCTATTATTTAAACTCTTTGGTGTCTTGATAGGACATATAGTATGCAACAAAGTCATTCTGGTAGATTAGGAAAAAATTATAGTAATCTCGAGTATGCCTCCACTCGCCAGTTCCACTAAAGTATGATATTTTATATGCCACATAGGTTACTATCACAATTTTATCAAAGGATATACAACTATTTTATCTCTATTAGAATCCTTATTGTGCAAAAATATGTAGTCTATTTGGACTTTAGAGTGTCAAATGTCATTTATTGAGCTAAAATAAAAATTGGTTACTGCACCCATTCTTATTTTCCAAAACTAGAACAAGCCCTTTCATGTACATGTGGATGTTTCAAGTATCATAGTTGGTGTTGTGATTACACAAAAAAAATAGGGTGGACACAACCATCCCATTTATTTTACTAGTAATAAATTTTCTAATGTAGAGAAAAAAATACACAACCACTAAATGAGAAGCATTGGCCATCATTTTCACCCTATAATTTTTTTGACTTTATCCACTTATGATTCCATTGAAAGTATTCATTGATCATCAAGCCTTGTGATACATTTTCAACAAGTTTATACTAGGAGGACACATCTCTTGATGGTTGATTTTATTTCAAGAATTTCAATTTTTCATCAATGTAAAGCTAAGAAGAGAAAATGTGGGACTAGACCATCTCAACCACATTCCTAATGGTGAATAAATAGAATAATTACAATAAAACTCTTATGATGCTCACCTCTTTCATGTTTCTATGATTCCTAAAAAAATTTAAGCCATTGCCAAATTTGTTGAATAGGGAGTTTTTCTTGCACACTATGATGAATGTGATAAAAATTAGATTTTTACTAGATCCCTACCATATACCATCATAAATTAGATTATATATCACTTGGGGAAGGATGAAGTTATACATATGGTTGTTTTAGAACATCACTGACCTCAAATCTTGTAAGAAACACATCAAGGAGTCGTAGGAGGACATTTTGTGAGAAAATATACTACTAGGAAGTTGTTACAAAGTGGGTTATGGTGGCCCAATATCATTGAGTATGAATATAAAGTAGCATATTGTTGTGATGTCTTCTAGTGCATGGGTAAACCACTACAAAAAGATGAAATGATTTTGCAACCTCTGTTAGCTAAGTAGCATTTTGAATAATGTTACATTGATTCTTTTTGGCCTGATAAATACATTGATAAAATCCAATAAATCAAGGTATATCATTACTTCAACTAATTATTTTACTAAGTGGGTTGAAGTTGTTGCAACACCTAGCTATGGTGCAAAAGATGCAGTAAAGTTTCTCTATAAAAACATCATTACAAGGTTCAGATGTCTTATAAAGTTACTCAATGATTAAGGGACACACTTTATAAATAATACCATCAAGTATCTAACTAAGGATTTTATGATTTATCATCATAAAATTGATAGGTACCATCCTTAAGACAATGGCCAAGATGAATCTCCCAACAAAGTGTTGGGTAAAATGTTGATAAAATTTTGTAAAATCAAGAGAGATGACTAAGAATATTAAATTCATAAAATTATATGGTCATATCACATTCAATACAAGAGAGACATAGGTTTTATGCCTTTCCATTTGGTGTATGAACTTGAAGCAGTCATGTGGATGGAACACCTAGTGCCTAGTCTGCACATTTCCACGGTATGCGACTAGGGGATCATAACTCTCTAACCAATAGAATTATTTAACTAAATAGGATAGATGAGTATATACATAGAGTAGTGTGCTTGAAAAAAGTTTAAAATTAGAGCCAAAAATCATGACATGATAAGAATTTGTAACATAAACAATTTCATAAAGATCAACCAATCCTACTTTATGATAGTCATTTCAGAGCATTTTTGGGCAAGTTAATTTTTTTTTAGAAAGGGCACTATATTATACATGAATTAATGAAAAAAGGAAACATGGTTTTAAGATATATTTAGGGAATGATTTTACTAGGATAGGTAAATGGATGTAGGCTTAAGCCTTACCACCAATAGTTAAATTGATCTCATTATACTAAGTGATTGGGTGTTGAGTAATGCCAAGTAGATTAGGATTTTTCATTTCTTCATGATTTTGTGTGTTTCTTGTTTGTATGTGTGTCTTTATATATTATATCTTAAATTAAATTTGACAATTAAGATAACAAGCAGTCATGCATAGAAGGATCCACATGTGCCATCATGGATGTCAAAGAGGAGTGAAAAAAAAATTCTAAGAAAGTATTGATCATGAAAGTGTATCACAAGGTTTAGAAAATGTTTAAAATGCTTTTCATTTCTAGATTTAAATAATCTATTATATGATTTATTGGTTTTGATATACCTAGTATCTATGGTGGAGTAGTGGCTAAGCTATATAAATGTTCACAAAATTAATATGTAAATGGTTATTGGGAATGACCATGGTTTTAAAGCTTGTTTGTGAAAGATGAATGTAATTTGAACTAGGTCTAATGAATGGTGATTAAAACCTAAAGTCTAAACCTTAATCTAGTATGAATATTTATAATGAAAGATTAAACTATAGTGATTTGATCAAAGAAAAGAGAAAATAGGTAGGGTATGTAAAAAAATAAGGATGTTTCTATTCTGAGTCTAGACATCACGACAAAGCTTAAATTTCATCAAATACATGAATTAAACCAGCATATGAAGTGAAATTTATAGAATCACATATCCTATCATATATCAAGAAAATTTCTAAGGATATTTAAAACAATGAAAATAAGAAATCAAATTCATTTAAAAAATATTTACTTCCACAAGAAAATTGCATTAGCACATCTTCAAGAAAAGCAAGGAAAATGAGAGTAATCTAAAACCTTTCAATCAACCTAACATAAGCTCAAAATGACAACTCTACATTAAAATATGCAAATCTAAAATTCATGAAAGCAATTCAAATCTAAACATCAAACCATATACATGAGAAAGTAGACATGATAAAAATCACACACAAATATGAGACAATATTTTTAGAATTCCCTTGATTTCATTACTTGATCAAAAATTTATACAAAAGTTTTGCTATAAAAACTTCTTATTCTTTTATAATGATAATATATTCTTTTATAGAATATTTATGAGGTATGTTGGTTGGTCATATAAAATGAAACTAGACAAGTGTCAAGGATAGATGTCCTTTTAAAAAATATCTAGAATCAATGATAGTTGTCAAATGGACTAACCTATAATCCATGTGCCTTAAAAATTACACATGCTTTTACATAATATTATATTATTTCTAATTATTTATAAGGATTTTAATACAAAATAATTTACTAGTCAGCTTGATTGACTTTGACATACCCCTAATACTATATATTTTTGTCTTTGTTGTAAGATCTTCATGGATTTTTCATATTATGTATCAATAATCTTGAGGTTGATGAATTGCTCCATGAATTATTCCTCTTATTTCCCTACCATATTTTATAAGTCTTTATCAAATGTATCCAAATATTCCTTAATGCTTATAACATTGCCTACCTTCTCCTCTATTGATAGGATCATGTCCAAAATTCACTTATTATCTATCCATGTAGTTCCTTGGATTTTATTCTTCACTTATTCAATGAATTGAGTATCCCTATTTTGGAACTCTTCATTAGTTATCAAGCCAATAGGATTGAGGATGGTTGGATCTTTGATCAAGCTCTGTAGTACTTGTATCATTCTATCTTTTAATTGTTTGAAGTCTCTTGATAGACTTTTCATGCTTGTAAACCACTTATTCACATCCCTGATCTTTTCCATCAAGATAATAATGGCCAAGTTTAGGTTTGATGGGATTATTATTTTGAATGCAAGAATTTGGCCTTGTATCAATATTTTGATCAATTCTTTTACCTTATTTTCTAAATGTTTACATTTATTGACCTATTTAATAGCCATGGAGTGTTTATTACTTACCAAATCTAGTTTGGATATAATTGAATTCAAATAACCAAATGTTTCATTAATAGCTACTACAAAGCTATTAAAAATGTTCCTTGAAACTGATAAGATGGACTACTCTTCCAAGTTCTTATTTTCTTGTGTTAGACCTTTTATGGAAGCTTTCAATCTCTTTGTTTGGTATTGAGCTAGTTTAAGGACATCCTATTCAAATATAAGGTCCTCCCTTATTCTTTATCCTTTATTCTATGTTAAATGAGTCAAGGGTTCAAAAATTTTATAGAAAACCTCTTCACTTCCTTCCATGACTATTAACACTCTATTCAAACTAGGAGTATCTAGATTATATTTGACCCCAACTAAATATTGATCCATATGTATACTTGGCAATCTTTTTTATATGTTAATTGATTGTGTATAAACACAATATTTTTAAATTTTATCAATTGCTGACAATTTACATCTTATAGGAATCTATTGAGACTTGATCTCTCTGAGTACACACCCTAAGGGGTGCACCAAGAAAGAGGTAGGTACACCTTTGGTTCTTTATAGGATTATTTTTCCTTATTTCCACATTATTACTAATCTAACCAAATCCCAAAACCATTCCTTAAGCTATTTCTCCTCCCTTGACTATTCCTTCAATATTTTCCTCTTTCCATCCCTCATTTCTTTTCTTAAACCCCTTTTTGACTTCTAGTTATACTAGGTTGATTGGGTTGACCAAGTACAGTTTAGGAGTATTCATTAGCTTCTTGGTTTGTTAGCCTTTTTGTTGACATAGCATATAATCAGTAAACTATCCCCAAAAACACACTGGGTCAACACTATACAATTGATGTTCCTAAAAGGGTTTAAGTCAAGATTGACCTATATATATAAGATCATTTTGGTCATTATAAATATGTAAAATCGAGACTTATTAATTTCTCATGCTTATTCACAATCTGATCTTCCATAATTTTACTTGAGGAGACTTAACTTAGGTTTCTTATTTTGGAGAATCTAGTCTTATGGATAAGTCTTGGATTCTTTGGCCTTTCTTAGTGATCCTTACAAACCAAAACAACCTCTTGCGAAGCCTCTTTAGCCAAGGGAGAGATTGAGTCTTGACAATTTCACATTCAAGTAAATATATTATAAATTTATTATCCTCTCTTTTAGTAGATATAAGTATCATAAGTGTTGGATCAAATAATAGTATCTTTCATATTTTATGTATTAGGGTGTTACTCATACATAGTTTAATTAAAGTTCCATATATATATTTATCTAATTGATTCTAACCCCCACTTTATTCCACAATATTTTTTATGTACTATATTAGATTTTACTTTCTTTCTATTAGTATAATGAATGTTTTAAACCTTAGGACTCCATTAGGGTTTTTGTGTGATTATGTTAGAATGTAATCTTTGGAACCCTTCCTACCACGATGTGTTGTGAAAAGTGATACAAGTGATACTCTAATAAAGTCTATTAGATCCCCATATTGGTCATTCTCCCACTTAAAAATTGTATTATCAATCAAAAGTGTAGGTATGATCTCTCTTATTTGATTTAGGATTAATTCATAGACATGATGCTTTTTTTATTACATACATTCTGGTGAACTCAATGTGAAAATAACCCTTAAAGGAAGTATTTCACTTTATTCCATTCTTTTTATCATCATTTTTATCACTTATTTACTCTTATTTTCATTGTGTACATCTTCATGAATCCAATGCATTATACGGTTTGGAAAATGGATGAGTAGAACCAAAGATATAGGCAAAACAAGAAATATCCCTTTTTCAACCCCTATTCACTATAGTGGATCAAGCAAGTCGACCCTGTACAGTCTATAGTTCCTTTTACATATTTTCCCTACCTCTATTCACTATACTAAATTGACCTAGTTAACCCTATATAGTTTACAAGCCATGTTTTATGTATTAGATCGATCAGCTCAAACTTGTAATATTTTTTGCCTTCTTTGATTTCCAATTTATCTTTTTGCTTTCCCTATATGTCTTATTTAACTCTTTATTTTTCATTCTTCTTACTTATAATTATTTTCCTTTACATAAGCATCATGTCCCCTACTAGAATCTTCTTGGACACCTTGAATCCATTTAAACACTACATGTGATTCTCTTTACTTCTTATATTTTACTATCTTTTTTTCTTCTTTTCATCTTATGGGGCATCTTGTGATTCCCACCCACATGTAATTTTATAATTTTGGGCATCTTGGGATGCCCATCCCTACATCCACTTACCCTTTAGGTCATCTTGTGATGCCCACTCATATTCTCCATTACATGCTATCAAACTAGTTTAACTTCAAGAAACATTCCAAGACACCTAGGATTTTCTCTCACAAGCTCATCCTTGATATAGTTTTTAATTTAGGATTATTCACTTCTTGTCATGTTTTATATCTATATCTATTTAATAATTTTTTTAGGTTACTTAAGCATAGGTCTCTCCCTCTACAATGGGTTATTTTCTTTCATAAACCTTTAGTCCTCCCTTTTCATCTTTTGGTTTCTTGATGTACCATAGACTTCATTATCTTCTTGTATTTTCTCTTATTTTTTGTACCCCTTGGGTTTTTCTTTTGTGAGTTTCTTTTTAAGACTATGGATAGGATATGACATTCCTCACAAATCACCATATTTTATCTATTTTTGTTTCATTATTGTTGCTTGCCAATACTATTTTGGCATATTTTTGGGTTTTCTTTTGTGAGTTACTTTATAAGACCATAGATAAGACTCAACATCCCTCACAAAATACCACTATTTTTTTATTACCTCATTTTACTTTTTATCTTATTTATAACCACCCTTGTGGTTCTCTCTTTTATGATTTGCCTTGTAAGACCATGGATAGGACCCATCCATCCTCATAAAGTTAATATATTTTCATGTTCTTGATCCTTGTTCTCAACTTTAGATTTTTCTTCTTTTGTTAGATTAAATCTAAACAATAATCTATGTTAGCATGTTTTCCTCCACATCCCTCTTTTTTATGATAAATAATCACACTTTAATATCATTATATCCCTCTTTTCCCTTTGTCACATTTTTTTTAAAATTTGAAGTAATTTAAATTTTTTCATGTGTCACTCCTCTTGATTTCATCTTCCTTTCATTTCCACATTAGATAAAATAATTTTGAATTTAAGATAACACTTTTATTTCACATAGATTTACGAGACTCTTAGACCCCATGATCTTTGATGTTTCTCTCTCTTATCAACATTGTCCCAAGTTTTCAAATGAAAGTCATCTTTAGCACCCATGTTTTTTCTTTCAAATCCATATGGAGGAGTAATAGAAAAATCCATCAAGAAATTTAAAAGCCAAATAATTTGAAACAAAAGGCAATAATATCTAAAAGGCAACATACAAATTTCAAAAAGTTTAATCACACCAAAAGATGTGATTCAAAGAACATATCATTCTTTTAGTAAAATTTCAAACTCCATAATTGGCCTCATAGTAGAGCCAAGGTCCTTTGGGGTATAGTAGGATACTAGATTAGAAGAGGAGAATTAAAACCTCTTTTGGTGCTACCTAGTTTTTCATGCAAGTACCCAATCTTCATAGTAGACTGACAACTTTGTAAGGGGTCATAAGGAATGGGGAACATGTTGTGTGGAGGTAGGTACATTTTAATTTTCATGCATATAGCCTACATGAGATGATATATATACTATATTTGTTGACCCAAGAGTTTTATTTCGAATAGAAGTTATTCATATTCCTTAAGGTTGAAAGTCCTCTTGTTCTAACAAACCTAATTTGAGTATCTTGACTTTGATAAAGCGTACCTCTACCTTGGTTTTTCCTTCATTCTCCCCTCCACCTATTTCATTTTCCTCCCTTGATATAAAAATTGTGATTCCAAATCTATTTTCCCTTCTTCTTTAAATTCTTCTTCTTCACTTCTTAAAAACATGCTAGCACTACTTTGTTTCAATTTTTTCTATCCTTAGAGAGAAACAACATGTTTGAGAAACTATGGATTCTTATTTATTTTACACCATCATTTCACATTTATACACTTAATTTACTTTCCTTTTACCATTTATCATGATTTTACTATCTTGTTGCTATAGACACCTAAATTCATACCCTTTTTCCATTGTTGAGTGAGGTTGTCTTCTTACTTCTCACTTATCAATGTTGTTTTCCCTTTTATGTACCTTTTTCGATTGTTGAGTGAGATGTGGTTTTTTACTTATTGCTCATCAATGTTTTTTTACCATTTTATTTAGTCTTTTTCCATTAATGTGTATCTTTGCCATCTTGTTTGACATGTATCCTTGGTTTGATTTTGTGATTTTGCCTTTCTTACTTAAGGATATAATATTTTATTTTTTTAATCTCTATTAGCCATAGCTTTTCAATTACCTAATATACTCTTGTTTTTGAATTGGTAATTTGGTCTAACATAATTCATATCAACCTAGCTTACCAGATTTCCAAAGTACATCCCATCCTCATAACACTAGCTATCTTAGCTTTTTTTGCATTTGTTTGTTTTTTCTCTTTATTTTTGTATTCTTAGTTTTGTCAAAAGTAGTATCTACATCCTACACAATCAAAATTAATAACATATTAGACAACCATCCCATGATAAAGGTAAGTCAAGGTATTCATTAGATTTAATTTTTAATTATTTAATTTTTAGATTAGTTTTTATTTTAGTCATTTACTTTTAGTTATTTTTTCTTTAAAATACTACAATGTTTTTTAGCATTAGCATTGTGTGTTACTATGTTCTTTCTCAGATCACCATCCCTTGTTACACCTTAGTAACATATGATGAGCTTCAAGTGGGGAATATGTATATACATAATATAATTTACTTTTATCAATTATTAATGTTTTACATCTTGTAAGAACCCATCGAGACTTAAGCTCTCTAAGTGCATGCCCTAAGCAGTGTACCAGGAAAGGGGTGGGTAGAACTTGGTGATTCAAAAGATTATTATCCCTTATTTCCACATTATTACCAATCCAAATATATCCCAAAACCATTTCCGAATCTATTTCTCCTCCCTTGAGTATTACTCTAGTCTTTTCCTCTTTCCATCCCTCATTTCTTGTCTTAAACTCATTTTTTACAGTCAATTTTACTCGATCGACTGGGTCAAACTATTATAGTTTAGTATTATTCATTAATGTATTGGTTTGTTATCCTTTCGGCTGACCTAGTATAAACTTGGTAAATTATCCTTGAAAAAACACTAGGTCAATTGGGTCGACTAGGTCAACCCTGTACAACCATCATTTTAGGAAGTATTTAGGGTAAGATATAATGATATAAATAATATCATTTGAGTCATTATTCATTATATAATTAATCATTATTATTCACTCATGCTTCTTCATAATTTACTCTTCCACCATTCTACTTGAGGAGACTTAGCTTAGGTTTCTTATTTTGGAGACTCTAGTCTTGTGGATAAGTCTTGAATGATTTGTACTTTCTTAATGATCCTCAAAAACCATAAAAACCTATTTCAAAGAAAATTTAGAAAAGGGAGAGATTGAGTGTCAATGGGTTTATATTCAGGTAAATATATTCTAACGTTATTCTCCTCTCTTTTAGTAGATAGATATAGCATAAGTGTTTGCTTGAATAATAGTATCTTTCATATTTTATGTATTATGGTGTTACTCACACTTAATTTAATTTAATTTACCTATACATGTTTATTTATTAATTATAACCCCTACTTTATGCGACAAGCTTTGGTTTGTACTAGATTAGATTTTACTTTCTTACTATTAGTATAAGTGAATGTTTTAAACCTTAGGAATTCATTAGGGTTGTTGTATGATTATGTTAGACTATAGGCTTTGGAATCCTTCTTAGAATTATGTGTTTTGACAAAAGATATAAGTGATCCCCTAATCAAGTCTAACAGATCCCTATATTGGTCATGAACTTACTTAACAAGTGTATTCCCAATTGAAACTGTAAGTATGATCTATCTTATTTGATCTAGGATTCATTTATAGACATGTTGAATTTTTTATTGCATACATATTAACTTAGATTAGCCAATATCTTTCCCTCTTCTTATTTAAAATCAATTATCCAATTATTTAAATCTTATTGCATATGGATGTTAGTGGCTTTTACAAGAGCCCATGAATGATATGTTGTAGGCAATTTCTCTAACCTTGGTTCAAAAATGAACTATTCAGGAATAGGTGGTCTATATAAGATGTTCTCCTCACTAAACAAATTGAAATTATCCAAAGGTGGTGTGATGGGCGCATTCGGTTTCTTAGATTTTGAGACAATGATAGTCTTAACTTTCCTCTTGGGAGTGTCAATGGCTACTAAGTCTAGAGACTTCTCTTTTTCCTTATTTTCCTTAGTTTCCTCAACATTTATCTCTTTTATATCTGAATTTGTATCATATGTAATAGATAACATTCTTAATGCATCTTCAATATACTTATGAGGATCTATAGCTATCATATGAACTTCCTATTAAAGCAACCTATATGCAATCAAAAATGCATCATGTCTATAAATCAATCCTAACTTGAAGAAGATAGATCATACCATATACTTTCAATTTGGGATACATTTATTAAGTGGGAGAAATAATAATATAGGTATTTACTAGACTTTATTAAGGGATCATTTATCATAATACACCATGTTAAGGAGGGTTTTAAAGCCTCCATTCTAACACAATCATGGAATAACCCTAAGGGGGTCCTAAGTTTTAATATTTCACCTATAATAATAATAAGTAAAGTAAATCTAATATAGTTCTCACCAAATATTATGGAATAATTGGGAGTTAATAAACAATCAAAACATGTATAAGAGAATCTCAATTAAGTATGAGTCAGACCCTAATACATGGAATATTAAGAGTAACATTATTCAAAGCCAATACTTATGTTATTTATATCTACTAAAAAGAGGATAAAAGTTAGAAAATACTTACATGAATGTGAACCCATTGAGAATCAATCTCTCCCTTAGCTAATGGGGATTCACAATATGTTGTTGTGGTTTTTAAGGATCACTAAGAAAGGTAAAAGCATCAAAGACTTATCCATAAGACTAGATTATCCAAGCAAAAACCCTAAGCTAAGACTCCTCACATATAATAGTGGAAGAGTAGATTATAAAGAAGTGAGATCAAATAATAATTTTTGATTTCATATTTAAATAATTACTAAATGATTTTATATTTATAGGTAGAATTGACCCTTGACCCTTCTAAAAAAAATTATTAACAGGGTTAACCCAGTCAACCTATCACAATTTTGGAGAATAATTCACTAGGTCCTGAGTTAGGTTGGCCAAAATTTGACCTATCTCCTAAGTGAAAATATCTCAAAACTATATAGGGTCAACCCAATTGACCTAGCACAACCAATTGATTAAAGGGACTTAAGGTGAGGAAAAGAGGGATCAAAAGTGGAAAAATACTTGACAAGTGTGATAAGGAGGAGTAATAGCTTAGGGAATGGTTTTAGGCACTAGTTGGAGTGGTAATAATGTGTCAATAATGGACAACAATCTTATAAAGCACTAATTATATGCCCACCCCTTTATTGGTGCACTGTTTAGGGAATCCACTCAAAGATATTGATTCTTGATGGGTGATTATAAGATGTAAAGCATCAATATTTGATAAAAATTGAAAATATTATGTGTATACATATGCCCCATTCAAAGCTCATCATGTGTCACTAAGGTGCAATAGGAGATGGTGATTTGATAATGAACATATAATGCTGATGCTAATAAAAATAAAAGAATTTTAAAGCATAAAATAATTGAAAGTAAATGACTAAAAAATGAAATAACTAGAAATTTAATAACTAAAAATTAAATGTGATGCATATCTTGACTTACCTTTATTGTTGGATGGTTATCTGATGTGTTGTTAGTTTTGTTTATGTAGGGTTTAGAGACTTCTTTCAACAAACCCAAAAATAAAAAAATAAAGAACAAAAACAACCAAGAAAACTATTGATATGAGGATGGGATGTACTTGGAAATTTGGCAAGTTGGGGTGACAAGTGATATGTTAGACTAAATTACCAAAAAAATAATAATATTAAATTGGGTAACCAAAAATCCAAGGCTACTAAAGACCAAAAAAATCAAACAATTAAACCTCAAGTAAGAAAGGTAAAGTCACCAATTCAAACCAAGGATACATCTAAAAAGGGATGGTAATAAAACATATTAATTGTAAAATTAGGAACAAAATGGATAAACAACATTGATGAGTGAGTAGTGACAATACTTATATCACTCAACAAAAGGAAAAGGTGAATAAAAATGGAAAACAACATTATCAAGTGAGAAGTAATAAGACAAACTCACTCAACAATGGGAAAAGGGTATGAAATTAGGTGTCCATAATAGAAGGGTAGCACAACAAATGATAAATAGTAAAACAAAACAAGTCTAACAAGTTTTTTAAATGTTAAGAAAGGAATAAATAAGAAGGGAAAACATGTTTGGAATCACAATTTTCCTATCAAGAGGGGAAATGAAATGGGTGGAGGGGAGAATGAAGGAATAACCAAGGTAGAGGAACTTTTTATTAAAGTCAAGACACTAAAATTACATTTGTCAACATAAGAGGACTTTTGACCTGAAGGACTCAGAAGAACTTCTCTTAGCCACACAAGTCTTAGGTCAACAAATGTAGTATGTATATCATCTCATGAAGGTTATATGGATGAAAATTAAAATAGACCCACCTTCCCACAATGTGTTCCCCATTCCTTATGACCCCTTATAGAGCCATTGGTCTACTATAAATATTAGGTACTTGCATGAAGAAGTATATAACACCATAGAGTTTTTTTAATTCTTCTATTCAAATCTACTAGCCTACTACACCCCAATGGAATTCAACTCTATGTGAGGCCAATTTTGGAGTTTGATATTTGATTATAAATATGTGCTTGTAATCATGTCTTTTAGTGTGATTTTGGCTTTTGAGATTGGTATGTTACCTTTTTTATATCATTGCCTTCTATTTCAAATGATTTGGATTTTAACTATCAAGATGGATTTTTCTATTCCTCCTCCATATAGATTTAAAAAACCAAACATGGGTGTTAAATATGAATTTCATTTAAGTATTTGGGACTTGGTTTAAAAGAGAGATATCTTAAGATAGCATTAGGTCTTAAAGTCTTATTAATGTAAGTGAAATAAAAGTGTTATCTTGAATTTTACCTTGTTTTATCCAACATGGAGTGAAAGGATAAGAAATCAGGAAGAATAACACCTGGAATAATTTGAATTAATTCAAATTATAAAAAATTGGATAAAGAGAAAAAAGGGATACAATGAAAATAAAATGTGGTTCCTTATCATAAGAATAAGGGAAATAGAAGAAAACATTATAACATAGATTGTTGTCCAAATTCTATCTACCAAAAGAAGCAAAAGCTAAATTTGAGAATAAAGATCAACAACATTTTCTTATAACAGGGATGATAAGATGGTAATTTAATGAGGAAGGATAGGTCATATCCATGGTCCTACACTAAAACTCATAAAATGGAAACCCATGAGGGTACCACAATGTATGTGAAAAATAAAATGACAAAAAATAGTATTTTGTGAGGAAGGTTGCATCCTATCCATAGTTTTATAATGCAAATCACAAAAATTGAAACCCAATGGGTAAAAAAAATCATGTAAAAGATCATGAAAATAAAGAATAATATGATACATCATGAATAATACATGGTTCTATCCATGGTTTACAATACAACTCATAAGAGAAAGTGAACCAAAAGATCAAATAGGAAGGACTAAAGGTTTGTAAAAAAAGGGAACTACTACAAAGGGAGAGACCCATGTGAGTGACCTATAAAAAGTGTTGTATGGATGTATATTAAAACATGTAGATAAGTAAATGTTTATGCAAATTAATTCCTGAGGAATTGTCCATTGGTGGGCTCTTCAAAAACATGGCCTTCATTGGTTTGAAGGCAGTATGTGTTTAAACCAAGAATATATTTGAAGAAATAGGGATCTCACCATTTTTGGGAGTATTTACCTTATTTATCATGGGTGTAGTCTAATTTAATGATAAGATCACAAAAAATACATTTTTGAACTTTAACACATTTGTTATGTTGTTTGGCAATATGAGCCTTGTATAGGAAATTATGTTTTAAGGTAGAAAGATGATGCTCATTAAGGAGATCAAGGCCATGAAATCAAACATTATGTAATTTTTAATTGATAATGATACCATGAAGAGATTCAAAAAGAGAGGTAATTTTAACTTACAATGGAAGAATTGATTCAAAACCATAGACTATAAATAATGACATTGTCTCAGTTGTAGTACGTATGCTAGTCTAGTAGCCCTAAAGATCAGGATAGAGGTGAATGTGTCAATCTGTATAGGTTTCATGAATTATATTTTGGATAATTTTATTAGTGGCCTTAGCTTTTCCGTTATCGTATAAATGATAAGGTGTATAAAATTTGTCATTGATCTTGAATTTATCACAAATTTGCTTAGCATCCTTGTTTTTAAGTTAACACCATTGTATGAAATGACAGTATGTGGAACACCAAAGTGGTAAATGATTTGATTAATGATAAATTTGGCAATAGTTTTTATAGTGACATTAACAATGGGCATAGCCTTAACCAATTTGGTAAAATAATTGATAGTGGTGATGATAAAAACACACCCATCTTAGGAGTGAGGTAATTTTTCAATGAGATCTAATCCCCATGTGGAGAATGGCCAAGGAGATTTGATAGTTTGAATATCAATTGGAGGTGAATGAATTAGACAATCATGAATTTGGTAAGGAGTACATTTTTTTATCAAATTTAATTACATCCTTTTCAAGAGTATGTTAAAAGTAACATATACATAGGCATTTATGGGTTGTATCATGTCTTCTACAATGGCCACCATAAACTCCCCCATGTTCTTGTTCAAGAAGAGGAGGGACCTCATCTTGCATAAAAAAATGAAGCAAGGTAACTTCAACATTATGATAATAACGGATTTTGTATAAAAATACATATTTGAAATCTTTTTTATGAATGCATGTCTTTTTTTTATAATTTAAGTTAGGAGGATAAGTTTGATGTTCCAAGAATTGAATAATGTCTTTATACCATGAGCTTTTTTAAATGGTGGAAGCCTTGATGTGGTAGATAAGTGAATATAGGGGTTGAGTCAAAGGATATTTTTTTATTTGTATAAGAAAAGTAGGATTATAAAGAATGTGGTGGGGATGAAAAAGAAATGCTAAAGAAGTTAGGGAATCAACAATGGAATTTTGATCTCTAGGGATATGCTCAATAGTGAAAGAGATGAATTCCTTAGAAAGAGTGGTTACATTTTGATGATAGGTAATGATATTTTCACTTTTTCATTGATAATCACCATTGGATTGATAGTAGATAAGCTGTGAATCACCTAAAGCATGTAGATATTGAATTTATAATTAAGAGCAACTCTCATTCCCAAGATTGGATCTTCATACTTGGTGATATTATTGGTGACATCAAAGGTGAAATGAAAGGATAAAGGGATGATTTTTCTAAGAGGAATTGTGAGAATGAAACCTACCCCAACTCCTTGAAGGCATTTAACACCATCAAATTGAAGGTTCTAAGTATCCTCGTAAACGTTACCATTAATTTGAGGAAGCTCATCGATAACTAATTTAAGTTTAGTAGTATCAGAGGAAATAGAAGATTCATCTAGGTTTTTTAATTCAAGATCAATGGTAAAGTTATGACAATAAACTTTGAGATAAATATCTTGATTTATACACTCAATATAGATTATATTATCATCTCAAAGGTTATCTTAAAGGGGAGAAGTATCTAGATTGGGAGCTATGACAAGTTGATCAACTCTGAATTTCCCTTTGACATCTTTTTGAGTGATGATAAAAAGATCAAATTCCATAGGAGGGCCATAAGTTTTCCAATTCTATCTCCAAGATGAAATATTTTTGAAAAGAAGTGATGTAGGGGTTAGAATGAATGATGACATAGGTAGTCTAGTAAAGCATGTAATGGCAAAGCTTTTTAGTTACAAGATAAATGGTGAGGAAATCATGTTTAATCTTGGTATAATGCATTTAATAATTGATGAGGCCTCGGCTAATGTATTTGATATCATACTCTCTTCTAGTATCATCATGTTGGGTAAGAATTTCCCCAATTTATATAGGTGTAGAATAAGTATATAGAATTAAGGTCAATCATTAAACAGAGGATGAAGTATAGGTGGGTGAAGTAATGACTCTTTCATGTTATCAAAGGCTTTTTAACAAGGGTTCATCCATTCTAGAGTGGTGCCTTTATTGAGAAGAGAATTGATGGAGTGGATGTGTTAAGCCATTTTAGGGACAAATCATCTAATTTCTCAAAGTTTGCCTAAATAAGTGTGAATGTTTGGAATGGATCAAAGAATGGGCATGTTGATGATATCAATAATCTTAGAAGCATCAACATCTATATTGTGGAAAGAGACTAGGAATCATATCAATTTTATAGATGTGACACCAAAGACACATTTCTAGGGATTGATTCTAACTTGATATTTTAGAAGGTGATAAAAAATGATAGCAAGATCAGAAAGATGAGTTGTATGACTTTTGGATTTAGTAATGAGGTCATCCACATAGGTTTAAAAAAATTTATGGATAAGATAATAAAATATATGAGTCATTTCTCATTTTTAAGTGGCTCCAAGATTTTTTAGGTTTAAAGGCATTTTGACATAGAAATAAGTGCTTTATTTCATGGTAAAATTGGTTTATGTTGATCCTTAGGGGCAATGTAGAGGAACTCTTTATCGAAGTCAAGACACTCAAATTAGGTTTGTCTAAATAAGAAGACTTTAAATCTTAAGGACTCTAAATAGATTCCCTTACCCATATAAGTCTTAGTTTAAAACATGTAGTATGTAGATCATCCCATGAAGGATATATGCATGAAAAATAAAATAGACCTACCTTCCCATAACATGTTCACTTTTCCTCAAAACCCCTTATAGAGATATTGATCTACTACAAATATTGGGTGCTTGCATGAGAAATTAGGTAGCACCATAGAGTTTTTTGAATTCTCTTACTCAAATATATTGGCCTACTCCACCCAAATGGACCTTGGCTCTATGTGAGGCCAATTGTGAAGTTTGAGATTTGATTAGAGATATGAGATGTGCTTGTAATCATGTATTAAATATTATTTTGGCTATTGAGATTTGTATGTTGCCTTTTATATATGACTTCCTTCTATTTCAAATGATTTGGATTTTAACTATCTTAATGGATTTTTCTATTCCTCCTCCATACGAATTTGGAAAACCAAACATGGGTGATAAAGATGAATTTTATTTAAATATTTGGGACTTGGTTTCTAAGAGAGAGAACTTAAGATAGCATGGGGTCTAAAAGTATCATAAATATAGATTAAATAAAAGTTTTATCTTGAATTTGACCTTATTTTATCCAACATAGAGTGAAAGGATAGGAAATTAGGAGGAATAACACATGGAATAATTTGAATTACTTCAAATCATTAAAAAATGGGATAAAGAGAAAAAAGGGATACAATGATAGTAAATTGTGATTCCTTATCATAAGAATAAGGGAAAGGAAATAAAACATGTTAATATATATTATTGTGTATATTACATCTACCTAAAGAAGTAAAATCTAAAGTTGAGAAGAAATATCAATAACATTTTATTATGAAAGGAATGACAAGATGGTAATTTTATAAGGTTAAGTCCTATCCATGGTCTTAAACTATAAATCATAAAATATAAACCCATGAGGGTGTCAAAAAGCATGTGAAAAAAATGGTATTTTGTGAGGAAGGCCATGATGATCATACACAGAATGTATATACATATCCTCCTCCCAAGATTACATTATGACTATGATCACCATTCTAATAAAATTATAGATATCAAGTTTAGGAGGTAAAGTATATTTTGAAGCTATAGATGTGTTTAGAGGTTTATAAGGTTAAATTGGTTCCTCATGGGCTTCTAAAGATAGATTAGTAGTGGTTGTATCCTTGAGAAGTTATTTTCTAAAGATGGATTATTAGGTTTGGTAATGGGATCTTTGTGATCCAAGTTATGATGATAATTAACCTTAGTAGTGTTAACAGATTGATAATTTTTTATATTATTAATCATAATCTACATCAATGGCACAAACATCCTTGGTATTTGGTTGATTATTTGAAAAACATTTTTGGTTATTTTAGGTAGAAGCTTTAGAAACTTGTCATTTTTGAGAAGAAGTGGTGTAATCTTGATGGCAAAGGTGTATCATGCCTTCATGATTAAATTAATCACCAAGAATAAATGATACAAAAAATTTAGTGATCCCTCTAAAATATTCATGGGAATGACTAATGTTGACATGAAACTAATAAAATTTATTAGGGTCATACCACTTAGGAGGATTTTTAAGATAAGTGAAAGTTTTATAGGGTGGTAATATGTGTTTCATTTTTCATACTGAGAGAGGTGTATGAGAATATGAAGTAATATTATTTTTGGAAACTATTGGTTTAGTTTGTGGTGCATTACTAGTGAAAACATTGGTATATGTTTGAAAATATCCTTTTGAAATTTTAGGATTAGGTTCAAATTATTTCATATGAAAGACTTGATGTTTATCTTGGTCAAGAGCTTCATTAAGTGTTTAGGAATTAAAGTTTTAAACCTTGTATTTAAGATAAGGAGTCAAAGAGGTTATAAAGAGTTTGAATAAATTATCATTAGTCATGTTATGGCCAACTTTATGGGCCAATTATTTCCATATTTTGATAAAATAATGAGCTAATTCAGTGGGAGATTGCTTAACATTGATGAAGTGGCTAAGACAATTTTTTAGATCATTATGTTGAACCTCTTTAACTAAAGGATTGACCAAATCTTCAATTTTATAAATATAATGTTGGGGTAATTTGTTTCACCATTCTAATACATCACCAATGAATGTTTTGACTAAGATTTTAATTTTGGAAAAGGTATTAGTTTGGATCCACTATTTATAAAAGTTAGAAAAGTCTTTGAGAAATGAGGCAGGGTCTTTAGTCCCATCATAATTGATAGTTAGAGATGTGTTATGAATATCAATGGAAATAATTAAGGGAGCTAAAGGATCATTTAAAATATTTTGAAGCATTTTGTTATTCATTATGGGTTGAGGAATAACATTGCCTGAGCCATCTCTAGGAGGTAGAATAATGTAATTGGGATTAGCTTGAGGATGAATAGTCAAAGGTTAATTATACATATTAATCAATTGATTTTAATGTTGCATCATTTGATTAGTGTTAGATTTTTTCATTATGTTCATTTTTTGGATATCTTGGGCAAGAAGTTGAATTGTATCAAGATTTGGGTTGGAGTTAGTAGGAGCACTCCCCAAATTGGTATTAGGGGGAGTGTTGTTATAACATGGATTATGTTTCAAATTATTGATTAAACTTGTGTCAATTACTTCCACATTACTTTGAATATTTTGAGGATGATAAGTATCTTAGTATGTATAGAAAGGATCAGACCCATCAACTCCATCTTTAGGTATGATTTGTACCATGTTATAGGTCATGGATGAAGGAGGGGAAGAGGTGACCCAAGAGTGATGATTTTCTTGGGAATCAAAGAGAGGGATAAATTAACATCCCATATATTATCTAAATGGATTCAAACTATCTAAGAAGATTCTGATAAGAGACTTCATTACAACTGGAGAGAAATGAACAAAATGCTAACAAGGAAAAATAGTGAACTATATCGGTAAATAAGGAAGGTGATAAATATTTTAGGGTCAATTGGGTTGACCTAGTACAAAGAATAGGGTCTAAAAACTATACAAGGTCAACTAGGTTAACCTAGCACAATAGATAGGGAAAATCAGATAACCTATAATAGACTATGTTGACTTAAATGATTATTTACTAAAATAAGAATAATTTTTCATGTACTTAGAAAATAAATAACTAAAGGGGAAAAAAATCAATTAGATCAATAAGGGTGATCCAATTGATTCAAACAACATAAAACCTTCCACCAATATTGGCTAATGCATTTTTTTGTAAAACAACATGCAATTGAGCAAAGCACAAGCAATCAAATTATAAAGTAAAATATAACTAAGTGGTTAACCTAAATATTGTTAGATTATTATAATATAATTTTATATGTGATAGGAATTTGGATGTAAGGAACTAAAAATCAATCTAAGGATGGTTTTAGGATGTTTGGGCTGAAAGGGATTTGTATTGCCAATGGTACAGGCTTGCTATTAGGACCAACCTCCTCACTTCACACATAATAATGATAAGGGTGTTGGGTTCTTAGCCAAAATATACAATTAACCACATGTTTATAATTGGACATAAAACTAATTTGGATTTCCCCTTGGTGATGAAATCCAAGTAGGTTGGCCTTGGGTAGACAATTGTTAAAATTCTTGTTAATATTTTGTGATTTGGTTATGTGTGCATAAATTATAAAATAGTGAAACTAAATTTTATATTCAAAACCACCTCATTAGACTATGTGAACTATTCTAATCATGAAAATAATAAGAAATTAAAGTGTGAGCTAATTACTAGCATATAAGGGTTAATTCAAACTTTGAAACACAATACAGTGTTGATTCAATCGATAGTATATGTAAAAAATATAGAATAGGGTTGATAGTGTCACTTGTATACTATTGAAGTAAAAGTTATGAAAATTAATAGTGTTTACAAGGTTGACCTCATTATCCACACAACACATAGACCATAGAACTAGGTCAATAGGGTTGACCTAGTTAATTGTATAGGGGTAGTTTTAAAGACTACAAAATATGAAAAATATAACTATAACAATTGCTAAAAATGATAGAGAAGGATATAAAGGAACCTTGGTGGGTTAGAGGATCATATAAGTGAGATTGATATTGGAAAACCTTTTTATGTACTTGAAAATTCTACTAATTATGTCAATTGCACTAACCAAGCTTTATAAAAACCTATTACTAACAATTTGAAAATGTATAAGGTTGACTAGATTGACCTAATAATCTAAATTTGATGTATAAAAGTGTACATAGTTGACCATATTAACCTAAGTAGTTTTTAATGGATGTTTAAAATTTTGAAAATCTATACTGTGTTGATTAAGTTGATCTAATAGCATGTACCTAAAAAAGAACCTACATAGAAAGAATAAATTCATTTGTATGTGACTATGTTCTAAACTTGTGTATAAAAGTTAGAATTGTGGTGGTGATATATTCAACCTAATTTTATGAATATACGATAATAAAAATGATAAAATAATGAAATAAGTGAAATAAATCCTGTAAGGGTTAGATTCACATCAGGTTTACTAGAATGTATGCAATCAGAGATGCATCATGTCTATAAATCAATCCTAAATTGAAGAAGATAGATCATACCATACACTTTTGATTAGGGATATATTTTTTAAGAGGGAGCATGACCAATGTGGGGATACATTGGACCCAATTAGGGGATTATTTATCACAATACACCATGCTAAGGAGGGTTTTAAATCCTCCATTCTAACACAATTAGGAAAAAACCCTAGGTGGGTCCTATGTTTTGATATTTCACCTATATTAATAACAAGTAAAGTAAATCTAATCTAGTGCTCACCAAATCTTGCGGCATAAATTGGGAGTTAGTAAAAAATAAAAACATGTATAAGAGAAATTAAATTAAGCTAAGTATGAGTAAGACCCTAAAACATGGAATATGAAGAGTAATATTATTTGAAGCCAATACTTATGTTACTTTTATCTACTAAAGAGAGGAGCAAAGTTAGAGAATACTTACCTGAATGTGAACCCATCGAGACTCAATCTCCTCCTTAGCCAATGGGTATTTGAAATAGGTTGTTGTGGTTTTTAAGGACCACTAATAAATTCAAAAGCATCCAAGACTTATCTACAAGACTAGATTATCCAAGTAGAAACCCTAAGCTAATACTCCAAAAGTAGAATAGTGGAAGAGCAGATCATAAAGAAGCACGAGCGATTAATAACTCTTGAATGCATATCAAAATAATTATGAAATGATATTATATTTATAGGTGGATTTGAACCTTTACCCTTTTAAAACTCTTGGTTGATAGGGTTGACCCAATTGACTTAGCAAAATTTTAGAGAATAATTAACTAAATTTTGAGCTAGGTCAGGTAAAGGCTAACCTAGTTCCTAAGTGAAAATATCTTGAAATTATATATGGTTGACCCAGTTGACCTAGCATAGCCAAATGATAAAAGGGACTTAATATGTGAAAAAGAGGGATGGAAAGTGAAAAAAATACTAGAGGAGTATGCAAAAGAGGAATAACTTAAGGAATGGTTTTAGGAGCTAGTTGGATTGGGAATAATGTGGAAATAAGGTGAAATAATCCTTTGAAGTACCAATGGTCTACCCACCCCTTTCCCATTGTACCCTTTATGGTTTAGAATCATATATATTGAGTCTTGATGGGTTCTTTCAAGATGTAAAACATCAATATTTGATAAATTTTGAAAATATTATGTGTATACACAACCCTTGCTTTGTTCTTTTGGGAGATTTAGGAGTTAATGAACAAGAAGCAATTTCACATGGCCTTCTCTCTTCAAGCTGATGTTTTACTTGTGTATCTACTAAAGTAAGTCTAGAATACTTAGTTTCTATCAAATGATATTTTGTAGGTCCTAATTACCACCTACCCTCCATGTTTTGACATCTATTCAATCTAAACTTAGGATTTATATTATGTTCTTTTCATCTTCTAGTGACCTCATAATAAGCATATGCCTTAGTGTATATAAAATCAAATGCACTATGCTCATGATCATAAGGTATAATCAAAATACCTTTGATCCTCAAATGTTCCTTTACCCTTCCATAAGGGTTATATTGTCTATGGTCATCAATTTATAAGTTGAAAGACAATATATGCTATGATGTACCCTGAATGTGATCCCACTGTTTGAAAATAGTCTTGCCAATTATCATAGGAAAACTATGTAGTAATCCCTTTCTCTTGGTATTACAAACTCTATCTATCCTATTGAATAATTTATATGCCACATCTTATTCTAACAATTTATTAGGTACATGATTTGGTAATTTAAGAGGGGCAATTTTAATTCCTTCAATCCTTATAACTATGCAATCAAGATAAAAGCATATGTCCCCCATTGCTTCAATAGAATTCTTTATTAAATATATTATTATCATCATGGGAATACCATCTATGGCTTGGCCTAATGTAGGGTAAACATAGTCACAAATAAGTTGGATATGGTCTCTATACTTATAAATGTATAATTTTGAATAGTACTAGGAAACAATTTAGGTGATATTAGGAGACCATTTTATTTGATTTGGGATCTTGGTGGTTGCACAGAATACATATAATAGATTGGAAATCATGTAAAATTTAGTCCTCTTCTTATTATTGATCCCATATATCATATTATTAGGGAGATATTAATAATTTCACCTAATGGATGAAGCAACACTTCCTCAATGATGAAGTATACCATAAGTACCCACATTGGTTCAAAATGTTATATATGTGCACATCCATACAACTTGTTTAACATTATCATGACCATCCTAACTCTAGTTATAAATTAAATAATAAGGATGTTCTTTATAGGATCTATGATAAGTTTTTTGGCTACTTCTAACCATTTAGCTATAATATTCATCATTTTGTGCTTCTTATCCCATGAATTAATGGAGGTTAGGTCAATTTGGGGATTAGGCAACTTCTAAAAAGACTCAAAGGCAATTAGGATATCTAAGAAATTTTCCTTAGAATATGTTCATTAATCAACATACCCTTGTTTAGTTTAGCTTCTTTGAAAATTGGACCAATAACATCAATATAATGAAGTACCTTTGTTTTAGTAGCAACATAATGTAGTCCAATCATATGAATGGCCACAATATCATCATACAGTCTCTTCACCAGGAGGATCTTCTATTCTTCCTTTATTATAGCTCATTTGTTCTCAATTGTCTAGAAAAACATTTAATAATTGTTGTCCCTTGTGTTTAATGAAGTAACTACGAATTTTATGTCCTTAAAAACTTAACCTTCTACATATAATGACATATATAACTCAACTGTTTGCTTTTAAATGTGTCCATGGGTTGCCATTTCTATAACAATAATTAAATTATCACTTTGTAAATGATAATCCAACTCTCCTGAGTCAACATAATGAATCTAGAGACAATTTAGGGCTTTTCATACATTCTAGGTATTTTTGGAGGTTTACACAAAGCTTTAATGGCAATAAATAAGTTTCAAATATGTGATTTGGTGACTTAAATTAAGTTTGGATCTCATATTTATACCTTTTACATGATTAAGTCCACAATATCTTCTCATTTAACTTTATTTATTGTGGAATTACCTTGTCATGTAACTCATTTATTTTTAAAATGTGACCATTTATCACTAGGACATGTGTCATCATCTCATCCCTCTTTTAGTTGGATTTAATGGAAATCACTCCATTTATATCCTTAAGAGTTTTTTGGGCTTGAATTTAACTACAACCATCAATCTTCCATCTGGGCTTATGAGATTGTGCCACTTGGTAACATAACATGCTTTCTATATACCTTGAATACAATCTTCATCACTTGAATGATTTTGTGCTATGTGGTGGCATCATGTGCAATCCAAAATTTTTGACTCCTTGGCTTACTACACACCATTGATATTGATCTAAGTGATTAAATGCACACCATTGATTTTTTAAATGCATGATCAAGCATGGACTATTGATGTTATTTGTTCACTCGATTAAACATGGACTATTGATGTTTATTTAATTTGTCATGAGTGTGACACTTGTCACCTTTGCATTCGATCTTAGGATATTTTTACATTTTGAATTTGAGTTCACCATAGATCAATATTTGTAGTATTTAATATTCATAGTCAATTTATAATTTGGAGGAATTTGACTTACTAACTTTGGGGAATAACCTATTCATCATAGATCTTGGATATGATTTCCTAGGACTTTGACACTTGTCAACCCTGCAAGTTTTTGTACTTGCAAAAAATGAAAATAATGATGTAAGAGTTCAAGGTATATATAGACTTATAATAAAATTTAGACTAATTTTTTAAATAATTAATAAATTTAAATAAGACTTAGGCTAAAATTAAACTAAATCTAGGAAGGGATAAAATGATCCATAAAAAATATGAACCCATCTGAATAAGAACTTAGGCTAAATAAATTTAGACTAAGGTTTTTAAAATCATTTAAACTTCGACTTAATTAATCAACTAAAGACAAAAGGTTAATTAAAAGGGTCAAATTAACATTAAAACTTAAACCATGAAAATTTATTCATTATAATGGAGATCTATGGATCTTGTAACATTGAAACACATGAATCAAATGTTATTAATATTAGGTGAAATCAAAAAAAATATTATGTGTTAGCATGCCAATGAGAGTGAAATCAAAACATGATGTTCAATAATGAATTTTTATCAAATTAAATGTCAATTTATAGCACAATTTTAAAAACTAAACAAGGGTCCTTAGTTTTCAAAAATGGGGGTATATTGACCTCAACAAATGGCAACTTATGTGGGAAACATTATAAAATTTTAGAATTCAGATACTCTTGATTTAAAATAATAACTATATAAATCATTCCACATGATCGAGTACCATTATTAAGATCAATTCATGATTGAAACAAGTCTTATAAATTTATAATTAAGATAAAATATGAAAAATTAGTCATGTTGTGTGTGTGCTTTGATTCTTTCACTAATTTCCATGGGATTTAGAGAACAACTTCCATATTTCATGATCTTAATCATTAACATAGACTTGTAGCATATTTAGATATTCATGATGAATCATGATTTATAAAACATAAGACTTGGGAATTTATTTGGTACCATCTAAACATATATAGACTCGACAAAGATACTTTTGGCTCCACTCTAGGCCTTTTTCCATTGCCAACCAGGTATCCATAGCCCAAGTGGAGATTACCAGAATCACCTTTACTTAGAAAGATTTTGAATTTTGAATAAGGCTCTTTTTTTGTACTTTTAAACTATAATTATCTTTCAAACAAAATTTTGGAACCAAAATTATCCAGGTTTTTAGGATTTTGCCAAATGTTTGGTTTTCAAAGAATCATCCTTGGTTATAAACTTCATCCTAGAAAATAATATTCTTTAAGTGATAACATGGATTTACTATAATAATTCAAAATTTCACTAAAACATATGAAATAATTATTAGAACCAAACTTAGATCAAAACAAGGTTTAATATTTCTAAGGAACAATTAACCTAGACATCAATCTTCACTAATTTCTCAAAATCTTAACATTAAGCTCATAATTTTCAAAATTCATGATCAAACACTGTTTAAGAGTCATAATTGCATTCTTGATTTGAGAAGTTATTTTTGTTAATTTACATGGATAAGGGATATTGAAAACTTTTATTTGAAAATACTTATTGAAAAGTAGAGAACAAATCGGTGAAATTAAACACACAAGAATTAAACAAATATTGTTAAACATTATTTACAAATAAGGAACAAGAAAAGAAACTAATCCAAGTCTACCTACACTAAATCTAACTAATCTTACAAATCACTTCATAAAGACTTGAGGTGGAATAATAAAGAAGTAATGCTTGAGATATTTCCCATTGTTTGGAGAAGTGAGCTCTACTCCTTTCAAGTCTTTGAGATTAAATATGTCATCTCCTAATGTCTCAATAATTTGATAAGGACCAATGCACAAAGGAGTTAATTTCCCATGTTTTCCTTTTGGCTCAAATGTTTTGTCCCATAGGAGAACTAGGGCTCCCTACCTAAACACCTTGATCTTTGAATTTTTTTCAAATCATATTTTAATAGTGGTTTGATGTCTATTGAAGTTAGAAAATGCTTCTTCTCTTGCATCTTCCATTTTTATGATATCAAGAAAACTAAAATTAGCATAATCTTGATCTTCTTCCATATTCTGTTGGATGAACTTGTAAGATGGAAATTTTATATTAATTAGAAACATTGGTTCTTGACCATATACCATAGAAATGGTGATGCTTTCAAAGTTTGTTTCACCTAGTTCTATCTACCCAAAGATCATATTTAATAAATTTATGCCATGTTCTTGGTTTTTGAGATACCAAATTCTTTATAGCTTTCATCAAATTTGTGTTGGTTGACTTTGAAACTCCATTACCCTAGGGAATGATTTGATAAAAACTTAAAAAGTCTATTACTATCATAGTCCTAGTTAGTCATTTTTATAGATATAAATGTTGATCCATGGTCACAGACCAATGATATTGGTATCCCAAATCTAGTACAAATGTTCTCTTCCAAGAACTTGATTACATCTTCAATTCTACATTGTTTAGTTTCTACTGCCTCTATCCATCTTGTGAAATAATTAGTAGAGTAAGAACATACTTGTGTTTGTATAAATAATTAGGGTTAATAACCCCTACAAAGTCCAAACCCCATTGAGAAAAAGGTTTGTCAATTAACATTAGCTTCAATGATAGGTACTTTTAGTTCTTTGGTATTAAAAATTTGAAATTGATAACATTCTCTAATATACTTGTGTGTATCCTTGAAAATTGTTGACCAATAATATTCTTCCCTCAAGATCTTGTAAGTTATCTTTCCAGAAGGGTGTCCACTCCCAATTTTTACATTAAAAGTACTGAATATTTTAATTGTTTCTTCTTTTAAAACACTTCTCAAGTATATACCTTCATAATATCTCCTACAGAGTATCCCATCCTTGATCAATAAATGAGTTACTTTGACCCCCAAAGCTCTTCTTTGTTATATGATAAATACTATAGGATAAGAACCATTGATCAAGAAATGAGTAATTACATCATACCAATAATTTGGTTGAAACTATTGATCAACCTACATGATATTCACTTTATGATTAGTATAATCAATTAATTAAATCAATCCTTGACATCTCACTAAATTGGTAGTTTTCATTTCAAGATAATACTCTTCGAGTATAGACATACACTTACCTATTCTTTCTCCCAATTCACATTAACTAATAATAATTTTAATGGAAGGGTCTAGTAATATTGCATGATCTTTATTCATAAGAATATAGTGTCTAAACTTTTTAAATATCTTAACTAAATCAAATGCTTGTTTATCAATTAGAGAAAAGTTTAACTCGACATTTTTAAAGCCACTGATAATAAATGCAATTGGATGATCAAATTTATTGATTTTATGAGTTATAATTATAATATGTTCGAAATTAAAAGAATAAAGATAAAAATCTTTTGTAAAATCAAGACTTATCAGCACAGGTTCTTATCCTATTTCTTCTTTAAAATGTTTGAAGGCTTTCTTCATTTCTTCATTCCATATGACATTTTCATTCTTATTAAACATGTCATTAATTGGTTTCACAATCTCTACAAAACTAGAAATGAATTTTATTATAAAATTGGTTTTCCCAAAGAAAAACTTTATTTCTTTTCTAATATTATGGGGTTCTATTTTGGATATGGCATTGACCCTATCTTGATCTATAAAAATCCCATATTTAATTATAACATGTCATACTAATTTCCCTTTAGTTACATAAAATGTACTTGTATTTGGATTAAGGGAAATTCCATACCTTCTACAATATTTAGATACATTTTATAAATGCATTATATGATCTTCCCTATTTTTGAAAATATAGTCAGATCATCAATATATATGCATATGTATATGTAAATATATATATATATATATATATATATATATATATATATATATATATATATATATATATATATATATGTATGTATGTATATGTATATGTATATATGTATATATATATATACATATATATGTGTGTGTGTGTATATATATGTGTATATATATGTATATATATATATATATATATGTATGTATATATGTGTGTATATATATATATAGACACACACACAAACACACACACACACACATATACATATATATATATACACATATATAGATATATACATATACATATACATATATATATACATATACACATATATATACATATACACACACACACACACATATGTGTGTGTGTGTGTGTGTGTGTGTGTGTGTGTGTGTGTGTGTGTGTGTGTGTGTGTGTGTGTGTGTGTGTGTGTGTATAATGATGCATTTACCTATGAGACCTTGAAAGGCATTGTCCATCTCTCTTTGAAAGGTAGATTTGCATTGGTGAATAATTCGATGTTAGATATTTGGGAAACTTAGTTTGGCATAAGGTTAGCTACAACTAAAGCTAATTCATTACTAGACTAATTCACTTCTCTAGGGATTAAAATAATGTTGAAATCATTAAAATAATCAATCAATTCCCACACTCTAAGCTTTTATTTCTTAAGATATGAAAATTTGATTCGGACTTACTTCTAACCTTATTGATTACTAGTTCAGAATCACCATATACTAGTAGTTCTTTAACCTTATTTTTGATAGCAAATTGTAAACCTAAGATTAAAGCTTCACATTCTTCATAATTATTATTGCAAGGAAACCAAAGTTTGTAGGAAGCAACAACAACATATAATTTCCAAATCCCAAGCATAGCATGAGAGTCTTTAGAGTTACATACCTAAGGAGTGTCAAGAGTATAAAATCCTAAATCAAAACTAACCATGTTGACCTTTTCACTTGTTATATTTTATTTAGTGATCATGTGCTTCATCTTTGGTTCCCTTTTAGTTTGAATTTGACTAGGAACTCCCCTCCATAGTAATAACATATGATACCAATCAATTACCATGTATCCATTCAAAGATTTGGTCTAATACCTACTAAGTAGTATTACATAAGCATCTAGAATGTCCAAAACTTGAATGTGAATGAATTTTTGCACTCTTGGGTCCAAAGTGAGCTGCAGATGCACATTTAATAATTCACTGATTACTTTAACTCTTGATTTCTCTAATTGAGTTACTACTCTACCAAACTTAATTTGAGCTAAACTAAGCTTCTGACAAATAAATTTTGGCATGATATTTGTAGAGGCACCTAAATCTAATAGATAATTATGCAAGATTTTACTAAAAATCTAAATTTTAGTAAGAAATATGGAGCATCTACTTTATTCTTATACATCACTACATTGATATTTGTAGCCTTTTATGATTTACTAGTTTTTTTACTCAGAGATTCTAGCAATGAATCACTTTATTTAGTAATTTGAGTCAATTCATGTAAAGTTATATTAGATTTGATATTTTTCATATCCTCTACTATATTTCATCCACTCCTAGTAGAATAACTAGATGAATCAACATTATTTCTAGAGTTACTTCCTTTGGAGGTTCTAGATTGTTATCTGCTTTAGGATCAAGAGGAGTATTAATGATGTTTGGTGGAGTTGAAATAGTCAATGGTTGATTTTATTCTCTATTAAACAATGGATAAGTCTTCTTTATATATTGATAAAAATAATGAATCTCCTCTAGAGTATCTTTAAGTTCACTCTCATCTTGGAATGGAAAATCAAATGTCTCCACCATAATAGTTGTGTTAGAAGATTTATATGAATTTGAAAAACCAAATGTACCTATGGCATTATATTTATTAGGAATAACTTAAAATGTATCTAATTCATATTTAAAATCTTAAAAATCATTAAAAATTTCTATACAGTCCAATTCACCATGCTTTGAATTATTATGAAATCTACAATAATCAACTAAAGCTACATCACAAATGTTCATTTTAGGAATGTTTTTATTTGTAGATGACTCATTATTAATGTTATTGTTATTTTTATTATTATTAAACCTATTTTTATGTCTATTTAACCTCTAATAAGAATATTTTTTTGGAACTTTCCCCAATGTTACCTACTTATCTTTGTACTGAAGAAAATTTGTGCTTCATTTTTGAACCATTTTGAGTATGGAGTCATTTTCATTCTTAGGTGCCACTGAATTGTGAACTTGAGTACTAATAATAGATATTGTCCCCATATCTCATTTATTTTATGGATGAGATCCACTTTTAGTGTTATTTAATAATCCTAGGTTTTGGCCAGGATAAACATGAATCAAAGGTAATTAACTTAAAACGGGAGTTTGATTTAAAGAAATCATGTTATGATTAGCATTTGGGAGGACATAAAGCATAGGAAAATTCTGATTGAAATTGGGGATAACATATTCTAATTGACCTTGGGGTTGTATTTGATCACTAATTTTCACATCTTCATCATAGGCCAAAGCTAATATATTTATGACTTCAATAGATATTTTCAAAAATACAAAAGTGATTGGATCTAAATAATCTTTGTAAATATCTAAAGCTAAAGATTCATTAGGCCTAGAGTGAGCTATATATTTTCTAAACATATTTTAATATTTGGTATTAAAATCTCTAATGGTTTCATTTGAATCTTTCTTTACTATAGTGAATTGTTCATAAAGGACACAAGGATTGATGATCTTTCCAAATTGATTAATGAAATAACTATTGAAATTATTCCAATTGGTAATGTAATTCTCAATAATATTAAGAAACTAATCATATAATACATCCCTAAATGTAAAAGGAAACAATATACATTCAACATATTCATGAACCATATTTAATAATCTCAAGGAAGCCTTAAAGGACTTGATATGTTTTTTAGTAGTCACAACACCTATATGATGGAAAAATGGAAAATATTTCTTAGGATTTCTAGGTAGTTAATGTACCTGACCAGGCACATTTATAGAACATCTTGCCAACCAATCCATACCTTGATGAGGATTGAAGATAGGAGAAATAAAAATATATGAAGTAGGTTTAGATTCTAGAAACCCTATGCTAAACTTTATTTTCTCTTTCTTTCCTATGAATTTCCAAATAAAGAAGAGGTAACCTTTTCTTATACCTTGAACTAGTTCTTATTATTGGTATTTATAGCTTATAAACTTAGAATCTTGTTCAAAATATGATGTAAAAACCTTATCTTTTTAAATAAAAATGATTAGATTTACACGTTAAGCAAATTCTACACAAATTCATACAAATATTTCAAATAATAATTATCTTTGATTATATTATCTTAAAGATACCTCCAAACCTATGAGTATAAGTGATCCATTACACTTCTAAGTTCAAATAAACCTAAATTTGCAAAGAGTCAACTAATCTTTGAATAAAATTACTATCACTAACCTTAAACACATCAAATTCACAAAACTTAATCTACCTTTACAACAATTTAAGCTTCAAAGAATAGCTATCTTTAGCTGAATAAACCTAAAGGCTAGTCTAAAACCATGAATATCAGTGATATTTACATAATTCAAGCTAATAAAACCACAAATCTATAATGGATCAACTGATATTTGAATAAAATTCACTAAAATTAGATTAAGATAATTCATATTCCCAAATATTTAGCTTAAGACCCTCCTTCTAGTGCCAATTTCCTACCTATTGATGCATGAAAGCATATCATAGGGTTTATATAGTGTTTAAAACAATTATCATTTATATATTCAAATAATATTTTGAATGAGTTATTGGTTTTGATATTCCTAATATCTATGGTGGAATATCGACTAAGCTATATAACTATTCACAAAATCAATATGTAAATGGTTTTTGGGAGCAAACATGGTTTTAAAGCTTATTTATGAAAGATGAAAATAATCTAAATTAGGTCTAATGAATGATGATCAAAACCTAGAGTCTAAACCCTAATCTAGTTTGAATATTTATAATGAAAGATTAAACTACAATGATTTATTCAAAAAAAATAAAAAATAAGTAGGGTAGGGTGAAAAAGAAAGATGTTTCTATTCTGAGTCTAGACATCATGACAAAGCTTAAATTTCATCAAAGACATGTATTAAAACAACATATGAAGTGAAATTTCCAAAAGCACAGATCATATCATATACCAGGAAAATGTTTAAGGATATTTTAAATAATTCAAATAATAAGTCAAATTAACTTTAAAGATTTAATTTCACAAGAAAATTGTATTATCAAATCTTCAAGAAAATTAAGGAAAATGAAATGAATCTAAAACCTTTCAATCAACCTGGTATAAGATCAAATTGACAACTCTACCTTAAAATATTCACATCTATAATTCATGAAAGTGATTCAAATATGAACATCAAACAAGATACTTGAGAAAGTAGCCATGATAACAATCACATAAAAAAATATGAGACAATCTTTATAGAATGTCCTTCCTTGCATTACTTGCTTTAAATTTTACACAAAAATTTTTCTTTAAAAACTTCCTCTTCCTTTACAATGATAATATCTTCTTTTATAGAAGACTTATGAGGTATGTCGATTAGTCATATCAAATGAAAACTAGACAAGTGTCAAGGATAGGTGTCCTTTTACAAAATATCAAGAATCAATGACAGTTTTCAAATAAACTAACCTATAAGGCATGTGCATTAAAAATTTCACATGGTTTTACAAAATAGAATATTATTTCTAATGATTGACAATGCTTTTAGTTCAAAAATATATTATTCAAATTAGTTAACTTTGAGATACCTATGTTACTATAGATTTTTGTCTTTGTTTCAAAATATTCATGGCTTTTTCATATTGAGTATCAATTAGCTTGAATTTGATGACTATCTCCATGAATAATTCATCTTCTTGCCTTTCCAACTTTTTAAAGTATTTATCAACTCTGTCCAAGGCTTCCTTAATGCTTCTAGCATTGCCTATCTTCTTCTATATTAATAGGATCATGTCCAAGATGCACTTATTATTTATCCTTTTAGTGACTTGGATTTTATTCTTCACTTCTTGGATGAATTGAGTATCCCTATGTTGGAAATCTTCATCAGTTATCAAGCCAAAAAGACTAAGGATGGTTGGATCTTTGATCAAGATCCCTAATACTCACACCATTTTATCTTCCAATTGTTTAAAGTATCCTAATAGACTTTCCATGCTTGTAGACCACTTATTCACATCATTTATCTTCTCCATTAAGATAATCATGACCATGTTTATGTGTGACAGGCTAATTGCTTTGAACTCAGGAATTTGGCCTTCTATCAATATCCTAATCAAAAAATTTACCTTATTCTTTGATTTTTTCCATTGATTAACCTATTTCATAGCTATGGAGTGTTGTTTGCTCACCAAATATAGTTTGGATTTTATTGACTTCAAAGAGCCAAATGTTTCATACATAGCTACTGCAAAGCTATTTATATTTTCCCCTAAAACTAGTAAGATGGACTACTTTTCCAAGTTCTTATTTTCTTGCTTTAGACCTTTGATGGCAGCTTACAACATTTCTTCCTAAGATTGATCTAATTCAAGAACATTCTCTTCAAATATAGGGTCCTCCCCTATTATTTATCCTTATTCTAAGTTAAATGATTCAATGTTTCACCCTTTTGATACATAACCTCTTCACTTCACTCCATGACTATTGTCTCAGTCACTCTTTGTAAACTAGTAGTATCTAGATCATATATGACCAAAATTAAAGATTGACTCATATGTTACTTGGTAATCCTATTTTTATGTCAAATAATTGACATGGAGTATTTAATCTCTTTTCCTCTTCCTCTTGTAAAGGAATGATCCAAGGATTCAATTCTTGTTTCATAGGGATGTTAGTAGCTTTTAAAAGATCCCATGGATGACATGCATTTGGTAGTTTCTCTAACCTTGGTTCATAAATGAACCATTTAGGAGTAGGTGGTCCATATATGATGTTTTCCTCACTGAAAAAATTAACATTCTCCAAAGGTGGTATGATAACCACTTTTGGTTTCTTATCTTTTGAGATAATGGTAGTCTTAGTTTTCCTCTTGAGAGTATTAATGGCTACTAAGTCTAGAGACTTCTCTTTTTCCTTATACTACTTAGTTTACTCAAAACTTGTCTATTATACATCCAAATCTATGTCATATATAACATTTTTATGGAATATTCAATAGACTCATGAGGATATATTTTTATAAAATGAACCTCCTATTGAAGCAACATTTGCTCTATTATTCTAAGAGATTTAGGAGCTGATGAACTAGAAACAGTTTCACCTAACCTTATCTCTTCATTCCTATGTTCTAGTTTTATATCTAATGATGTAAGTCTAAAATAATCAACATCTATAAAATGATATTTCTTAGGACATAATTTCCATATGTCTTCCATATTTTGATATTTATTCAATCTAGACTCGAGATTTATATTGTGTTCTTTTAATCTTCTAATGACCTCATAGTAAGTAGATGGCTTAGTGTATATAAAATCAAATGCAGTGGGCTCATGATCATAAGGTATATTAAAAATAACTTTGATCCTTAGATGTTCCTTTACCCTTTCATAAGGTTCCCATTATCTATGGTCATCAATTTTTAAGTATAAAGATAGTCTATGCTTTGAAGCAGCTTCAATGTGATCCCACTATCTGAAAATAGTCTTGCCAATTAAACTATGTAGAAGTCCCTTTCTCTTGATCTTAAAAAATCCAAATATCCCATTGAATAATTTATATTCCACCCCTTGTTCTACTAATTTATTACGTAAATGAATTAGTAGTTTAAGAGGGGCAATTTGAATTCTTTCAATCCTTTTAACTTGAAGATACTCATAGTTTCACCTAATGAAGAAACCAATACTTCTTCAATGATAAAGTGTACCAAAGAGACCTATATTGTTTCAACATGTGTTTTTTGTGCACATCGATACAATTTTTTTAACATTATCATGACCATTATAACTCTAGGTCTAAATTAACTGACATGGATGTTATTTGCAAGATCTATAATAACTTTATTGCCTTCTTCTAACCATTTAGATTGGATATTCATCATGTTGTGCTTCTTAGCACATTAATTAATGGAGGTTAAGTCAATTTGGGGATTAAGAAACTTATAGTAAGACTTAGATTCAATTGGGGATATGTAAGCAATTTTCCTTAGATTATGCTCATTAATCAACATACCCTTGTCTATTTTAGCTTCTTTAAAAATTATACCAAGAACATCAATAGAATGAAGTGCCTCTAGTTGAATAGAAGCATAATGTATTTTAATCATATGAATGGCCACAATATCATCATAGATTCTCTTTTCTAGGAAGATCTTCTCTTTTTCTTTGGTTATAACTCCTTGGTTCTCAATTGTCTAAAACAACTTTGACCAATTATTGTCCCCTATGTTTAATTAAGCAGCTATAAATTTTTGTGTCCTTAAAAATAAAAATTATACATATGATGATAGATATATCTCAAAAAAATTCTTTGAAATGTGTCCATGGGTCACCATTGTTATAATCCCAATTGAATTATCTCTTTGCAAATTATAATCCAACTCTCTCAACTCAACATAATGAATCGAGAGATAATTTAGGGCTTTCTATATGTTCTAGGGATTTTTTTAGGTTTACAAAAAGATTTATTGGAATAAAACAAGTTTTAAATATGTAATTTGGTGACTTAAATCAATTTTGGAACTTGTATTTATACCTTTTGCATTCTTGAGTCTAAAAGATCTTCTCGTCTAACTTATTTGCCTATGTGGCATTGCCTTATCATGCAACTCATTTATTTTCAAAATGTGAAAATTTATCCCTTAGACACATTTCATCATCTCATGAATCTTGTATATAAATTTAATTAAAATCACTCTTTGATCTCCTTAAGAGTCTCTTGGGCTTAACTTTCATCAGCCATAAATATTCCATTTGGGCTTATGAGATTGTGCCACTTGGAAACATGACATGTTTTCTATGCACCTTAAAAATAGTATTCATCTCTTAAATGATTTTATGATATATGTTAGCATCATATGAAATATATCTTATTTGAATCCTTGAATTTTAATGCATCATTGATCTTTATCTAAAAGATTAAACATGTACCATTGATCTTGATCTAAGTGATTAAATGTGCACCATTGATTTGTTGAATGCATGATCAAGTGTAGACCATTGATTTATTTTCTATTCACCTGATTAAAAATGGATGATTGATGTTTATCTAATTCACTATGAGTATGGCACTTTTCACCTTTCGATTCAATCTTAAGATCTTTTGACATTTTGACTTTGAGTTCACCATTGATCAAGATTTGTACTATTGAATGCTCACCATAAATCTATAGTCTAGGGGATTTTGACTTGCTAAATTTGGAGAATCACCCACTCACTATGGATTTTGGATCTAATTTCTTAAGGTTTTAACACTTGTCAACACCATTTGTCTTTGTACTTATGAATAGTGAAATCAATGAAGTAAATTTTCAGGATAAATATGGACTTAGAATAAATTTTAAACTAAGGTTTTAAAGAATTAATAAATTTTATTAAGACTTAGGCTAAAATTAAACTAAAACTAGGAAGGGATAAAATGATCCATTGAAAATATGAACTCATCTTAATAAGAACTTAGGCTAAATAAATTTAGACTAAGGCTTTTAATATCATTTAAACTTGGACTTAATTAATCAAATAAATAATAAACATTAATTAAAAAGGTTAGATTAACATTAAATCTTAAACCATGAACATTTTTTTCATTATAATAAATATCTATGGATATTGTAACATAGAAACACATGAATCAAATGTTAGCAACATTAGGTGAAATCAAATAAATCTTGTGTGCTAGCATGCCAATGAGAGATAAATCAAAACATGATGTTCAATAATGAATTTTGATAAAATTAAATGTTAATTTGTAGCACAATTTACAAAATTTAACAAGGGTCCTCATTTTTTAAAAATGGGGGTATGTTGACCTTAATAGAAATGTATGATAACATCTCATCAATAAGATATTCACTGTATAATGATCATCCACTAGGAAGTAAATTATAGGTATAAGGGTCACTCAATGTAATCTTCAACAACATTGGCTTGTCAACATCATCTACTTGTACCCCTTGTATGGACACCAAAGATAATAACAACATAACTCCACACATCTACCAATGAATAACTATCTTAATTTCTAGATTTGATAGAGATTTATCACATATATCATTGGATTCATGATGAATGGATAGATAAGCACTAAATTCATATAAAATCTAAGAAGAACCAAATATATAAAGGATAATTTTCAAATACCCAAGTTTATATTTCATCTTTGTGCATATTTTTCATGATGTATAAGTGAGTTGAGCTAGTTTTCTTGTGCAAAGAATAGAGAGTATTGTAACTTCATCTCTTTAAAATAAATAGATACAATATGAGAATTCCTCCCATTCTATAGGAATTCCATGATTTGTATGTATAAATAAATAAAGGGATTTTGATTGAAAAAATCCTAAATGATCTAGTGTGTATTCTTAGCGAATTCATCACCAAGAGATTTTAGTACATGACCAAGTATACAAATTAAATACTGAAGGCATCATGGATATCACTCACTAAATGATCCATAAAAATGAATAATTAAACTCATTAGAGTAATTCATGTAGGATTTATTCACTAATATTGATAGGTGTTGCACCATTCTAAAGCAGATGTTCTAATACTAGTTCATCATCTTCCGTCTATGCTTCATGCAATGGAAGTCCCTAGAGGGAGAAGTGCACCCTAACATAGGATTTGGATAATGTATTAATTTTGAAATATTATCTAGACATAGGACTGTGAAGCCCTAGTACATGAGGTCAATTTCAAATCTTAGTGGGAGGAATTTATAGAACTGATTGTAACACATCCTTGAGTGCCACCTGATGTCATAATATATTTTGGTCAACACACATCTATCACTTTTTTATTGTAGGGTGTGTTCATAAACATCCATGAGTTACCAAAATCACCCTTATAACCACTCCCTTTCTTTATCACAATGGACATGGTGCAAGATGAAGTCACTAGATAAAAAGCCTTTGTAGTATGGTGTGCAACTCTATTATAGGCCATACCACCTAGTAAAGTGATATTTGTAGTAAAATAACTAGAGGAAGCTACCAAATCATAGAATTAAAAGGTAAAAAAAAATAAAAACATCATTTGACATCCCATCCTATGAAACACAAGACACGTAGCACAACCACCTAGATGGATGACCCAAAATTTCCTTAGATCATGAGCTCATATGACCTCCTCCAGATGAGCACATATGAACAAGAAGTATACCAAGTCATGAAGGTAGACATGGTTGGAGATTTATATGAAAAATAATAAGAAAAGGAATTTCTCATTTGGAAGGCTATGCATATGGTTTAGGTGTGGAATAAGGTTTCCCCAAAGCTATGGGTGGACCTCACATCTTGCCCACCTTCCATTATTTTTAATACTATCTGAGAAGAAGTAGAACAATTATAGAAGAGGATCAAATTCTTCTAGACTCAACCTACACCAACATTCATAGCCAATGACATATTTTGACCTATTTTAGAGAGACCACTATAATCACTAGTTTATTGACCATAAACAAGGTGAGAGTTTAGGGTCTCGCCTAAATTGGAATAGTGCACCTTTGTAAGACCAACCATTACATAAGAAGACAACCTTCCCTTGCATGTACTATACCACCACTAAAACATAGATTGGTCATGCTCAAGAGAATGAAGGCATATGTTTCCATCTCAAAAATGCTACCCAATGATTTACCACTATCACCCCAAGCCCAAAATTTTGAATATCTCATACCAAAGCAACCACAAAAAAAGAACAACAATTATTGAGAGAAGAAACAAGTCACATAACAGAATGAAAAGTACAAAAGAAAGAGAAGAAGATATAGAAAGAACAAGCATAACAACAAAAAACCACTCATCAAGTCAAATAAGTTGAGGCCACATAAATAGCCAATGATGTAAGGGTTGATATATTGAAGGCCATGGATGTGGTCAAAAAGGCACAATAAGTGGTTGATATAGCCTAGAAGGCATAAAAAGAGAGAGTGAGAAAGGAAAAGGAAGATAAACTCACTACCGAAATGAAGGTAAAAGAAGAAGAGAAGAGAAAAAAGGATGTAGTATCCCAAGCACAATAGGCCATGGATGTTTTAAAGAATGAATTAAAACAAGCAAAGGAAGTTATAAGGAAAAATAAAGAGGAATAATATGAAGCCCTACATCAATAATAGACATAGGCATAGGCTCAAGCGCAATCACAAGCACATGCTCAAGATACATAAGAGCAAGCCAAGGCTATGGCCCTGGTAGAGTAAAAGAAAAAAGAGGAATAAAAAAATGGGAAAATAAATTTAAGGCCTAGAAGGAATAGGTAAAGCTAAAAGCTATGCAACAAGAGATAAAGAACAAAAAGGAGGAGAATGAGGAAGCAAAATGCAAGTAGGATAAATATGTTAGATATAAACTCAAGGTGGTACTAAAGGCCATAGTGAAATAATAATAAGCACCAGCATAACCTCACATCTAACTAGAGTAGTCCAAAGAATAAGAAACACCAACTATAGCTTTGATAGGTCTACAACTACCCAAGTTATCATTGGGAGGTGTCTAGATTTGGGATGTTCTAATAGTTTTTACTTGGTTTATCACCTTCTCACTCCCACTTACCATAATGCCATGACTAAACCTTGCCACATATGTAAGCACATTGGTTATATTCCTAATTAATTAGGAGGCTTTCTTAGATGTCTTTAGGTTTCCCCTAAATAAATAATTGGAGGGCACCATAGCTTTCCAAGAATCACTTGCATAAGACACCACCTTGGAGTAAGAATGAGATCAATCTAAGTATAAGAACATGGAGCTAAACCCTTACCTTCATAAATCTATAAATATGATTTAGGATACCTATCATAAGTTGATCACTCAAGAAATCAAGGACCAAGTTATGTCTGACTACTGTAAGCTCAAGATGTTGGTCTCTGATCTCACTAAGGACTGACATGCATCTCAACAACTCCACATAGTTAGTATATTGAGATAGAGTATGAACACTAAATTAGCCACATTAATAACCTTATTAGATGATTACCAGAGTATTTTGGATATTCCATCACTCTAATAACATCAATTCACATAAATTTTATTGGACTAGAAGTAGCACCTCAATGACTCTCTCACTATTTCCAACATAGATTTTGTTACAACTATAACCACTAAGACAACCATGGATAGTCAAACCATATCAATGGATGATAATGATATATATCTACAAGACTCTTTTAATACCTAGGACAATGTGCATGATATAATTCTTAACTAGTAGAGTATGATTATGCATAGTTTATTTTTAGGTCTCCAAGTCAAACATTATGCAGACAAGCTACAGGAGCTAAGTGGAGAAATCTAGACAAGGGTCAACAATATGAAGGCAACCATGAGCATCATTGATGAATCAGCCTTGAAATAACTCAACTATCACGCGCCAATGTGCATATTGATATGCATGGTTCAATAAGTGACGATCAATTGACATACTTAAAAAAGTGACTTGACTCCATTATATAGTGAGGTTGCCCAAATCCTCAACATTCTAGTTTACAAGCCACCTTTCGAGCTTTAGTAAGTCATCACATAGCATAAGGTTGCATGGTCTAGGGCCAAGGATCTTAATATCTAGTCATCATCTACATCAATGTTACCTTCTTCAATCTAAGTACTATGCAAGGCAAAAATTCTAAATTTTGTATATAATTTTGGATTGGAAATGACTACTAAGACAAGTGGGGCTAGGATGGTTGAAAAACCATAAAGGGTGGCCACCTGGTTATTCCATCTTGTTTAAAATAAAAAGGATGGTAGGTTAGTATCATAATCAGTTAAAAACCTAAAAGGATAGATAAATAGTGCATAAGAGGTGAAAAGTATAAATGATGCCTTGAGTGATTACTGTAAATCTTATTGGTTTAACCATTTCTTCATATTTTTTGCTATGTGAA
>JARHVA010001199.1:3722500-3745000 GCA_037957365.1 Torreya grandis
AGTATAGGGTTTGAACCCAAAAACAAAATAATAATAAAAACATACATAGTCATAGTGTATTTTACAAATTTTTAGAAACCCATTCCATGTCACTCTAGGGTTGAAACCCTCATAAAGTTTTATAGACAAACTAACTGTACATATTTCCATGCTTCAAAATCTAAACATAAAAGAAATTATTCAAAGATTTATAAAACATTATAAAGGTCAACCATATTCTAGTTTTTGAACCCAAATTATTAGAAAAATAAACTAATATTCAGTCAAAATCATATTTGAGAAAATATTATAATCTCATGAAAACCTTAGTTACAAAACTAGGTTTAATTTAAAGAATACACATAGTCAACTCCAATAAATTTTTTTTGTATATATATGCTTATACCTCTTCATGGGTCATACCATCCATAGGGTCAACCATATATATATATATAACTTTCCAAAAAAAAATTCTATAAACCCAAAATAATTTTGTGCTCACATTAATTCATGGAAAGTGTTATATTAAAAACCAAAACAACAAATAATAGACCCTGCCCTAGTCTCTATAAAAAAACCAAAAAACCCTTCTTTCTTTGAATTATTTTTTTACTACCAAGCTCTCTCTTCTCTATTTATTTCATTGTGTCTTCTCTACCATCCCCGAATCCATTTTATCTCCAACTATTCCTAACTAGTTCACCAAAATTTATGCCATCATTTTACAATTAAATTTCCATAGTCCCAGTTAGCCCTTCAAAAAGTCCATGATTACCAATTCATGCCAAACAAATAGTGTAAATGCTTCATAATGAATCGAATAGTCCTGAAGCATCTTTCACTGAGAACCCTAATTCCCTTGAATATTCTAAATTGAATAATGATTTAAACATTATAATTCCCAATTTTAACATTAACTTAATAATGAGATCTTATAGCATGAAAAAATTGATAATTCAAAGTTCATTGACTTTTCATAACAATCATGCCTCAAATAATTATTTTAGACTTTTGACCATGCACCTCTATTTGCCTAGACCAAGTTTTGATCCATAAACAAAATAGTAATCCTTGTCAAAACCAAAAAATGTAACTTATTAACATGCCAAGGTTAAACCTTTATCAAAAACATAATTAAATCCTAATTTGATTATTATAATGGATTCAAATAAAATATGTTATGTCATGGGGTTTATTAGAATACCATATAATAAGAAATATATTTTATAATCAACATGTTTATGAATTTAGCATAATGCTATTACACATTACATACTAACTATTACCAGACAAAATATACTACAACATAGAGTAATGCTTAGATAGGGACCAATCTTCAAAAAGAGAAAAAATAAATGGATAGCACAAAAGAAGAGGAAACTACCTAAACAAAAAAGGATAGAAATGATGATTTAAACCAAATTATGAATTCCCTCAAAGGAAGAATGTTGATAGATTGGTTAAAGAGTTGAAGCTACAAAAATCCCTCATGAGGTGGTTTGTGTGAGAAATATTGAGCCTAAAAATAAAGATGAATATAATACAATAGGAAAATGAAAAAATATCAAAAGCCTGGGCTGAGAGAGAGGAAGATTTATAGATCCAAAGACTGAGCTTTACAGTGGAACTCCTTGAGCATGCTAATGAAAACCTTCAAAATTAACTCAATTTCAAAATTAATTGTAGTAAATTAACAATGAATGAAGGTATATAAAATATGGAAAACCTCTGGGCACATCTTAGAGACTTATTTGACCCTGGTCACATAGGAAAAGGAAAAGAGATAAAGGGTCAAATTTATAATTAATTTCAAAACATTGACTATGAATTATTATTAAACAAATTGATATGAACCTTAGCAGCATGAACGCATGTTGGGAAGACATTTTTGGAAGCATGGAGTAAGCTAATCTACTGGATGTTTTGGAGCTATGTCTCAATTGTTCTTTAGTTGACTTTGTTCTATTTCTTTTTATTCCTCTTCTTTTGGACTGTTTCTTGCTTTGGTATGTCTTTCTGTTGATGTTGTTTTAGGTTTTGGGCACCCTAGCTTAAAATTATCCCCCCCTTTAATCTCAATAAAAAAACTATTACCAAAAAAAATGAAATCCTCTTTAAGACAAAATAATTGTACTTCATGTCATAGTAAGACTAATTAAGGACTTGCAAAACATAAGTTACGATAACTATATATACATTAAGTAAGATAAGTAAGCATTCCTCTTTTCCTCAGTAAACATTTTCTACACTTTTCCAAGTCATATGACACATAAATGTAGTCAATAGAGAATAATCAACATATAATAATTTCAAACTCATAAATGAAAACAAATGATCAAGTTAGAAAATATGCAAACATAATAATCAATCAAATCCACATGTTAAAAACACATTAGTAACACAAAATCATGTTTTAAGAAATATCAATCAACTAGAAATTATTATAAAATCCTTCTCTATATGGTGCGTGATGGGTTTCATGTTTTCATTCTCTCTCTTTTCATAGTTCTCCATCAACACCATATTCTCTGATGATACCCTCACTCAGTCATAGTCATGAGGGTGGAATCCATCATACATTTACCTCAATATAAATGAATAGTGGTTACACCATATCATATAAAATCATAATATACTGCTATTAAAAAAAATAATGCTTAATCAAGAGTAAAATTTACCATACATAATATAGCTAGCTAATTAATCAATTAAAAAACATGATCATAAGAAATAAACATTTTCCATAATTAGAATATAACCACTTTTAGTTATTTAACACATCAAGTAAAGTAAACACTAAAAACATAAACAATAATAATAAGCCTAGAATAAAATTGAGATGTAATACTAATGGTCAACCTAAGTATTTAAATGTGAGTTACTCATCAAAATGGATTGATATAAATAAAATATTAATCTTCATTTATTCCTCAACTATACAATACCAAGAGATACCATGACAACTTATCAAAATCACTCTATTAAGAATTCAATTGAATAAATATTACCTTTTTCCAATCTATTCATAGGTACAACACATATACATGTCTGATTTAATCATTGTTGTACTTTCTTTGTACATATTACATGATTCACACACAAGCCAACACATAGGGGATAACTACATAATCTGATGCCCTCTTTATATTATTGGATATGTAGGAAATACTCAATGAAATAGGAGTCTCTAGGGTTATATTGACACCATGTGCCCAATAACCCATTTTCCCAAAGGTTTCTATAAAGATGAAGAAATAGGGTTTTATAAATTCATGTGGAGTGGTAGTCCATGACCCAAATTTGAATGTACCAGTGTGAAGGAAAAAAAACACAAAATCATATAGGTGGTCTCATCCTTTTGTAGTAGATATTGTATATAGGGCATGAACATAGACAATAACATAGATGTAATTTCCAAGCCTGATGTTAGTGTCTAGAACTCTAGAAGCATCAAATTCAAAATCTAATGATTATTCTAGAATCATATCCCATCCTAATTCATACATGTTCCAAATCCAACATTATTTTATCATCAAAACCAACTAAGTATAATAATTCTTTGTCATTTCCATGTATATCTTATTTTTATTTTCTATATTTAGTCTATTCTCTGAATAATAAATTTAGTATATGTTTATATATGAGTTTAGCATCCAATTAGCTTGATGTAGATTTGATTATCACCCTTGTGCATTGTCATTTATATATTATTAACCCTATATACTTCAAAGTTAGGATTATTAGATCTAATTTAGTGTTAACCATTTGGTAAACCTTATATTTGAACATAAAACCAAATGTCATTTATGGTTTTTTATTTTTCTTGATTATTGTACTTTGTTGTAAAAATTAAAATAAAATCATTTGTGAAGCAATGGAAAATGTTAGTGCAAAAACCTGATTCCAAATGGATGATAAAGAAACATTGATTACTCATCTCAATAATAACAAGACCTTAATATATGTATTTGTGTATGTTAGATGGAATTATTGGTACTTATACATGACATATACACCTTATGGTCTAGATACTTATTATTTTTTATGATACTAATATTAAGGATGATTAATCTGATCTTCATTTTTTATTCATTCAAGAATGCCTTGATAAACACTCTATACATAGTGTTATGATTGATAAAGGTTTAACTAAGAATTTTTGCACCATGACATGACTTATGAACTCAAGTTATACTCACCATAATTTGACTCCTTATACTATATCAGTTATATCATTTGATGGGACATCCCAAAAGGTTCTTGGTGATATTTACCTACCTTTATGTTGTGGCTAACATGCCCCCTTTTTAAATAAATAGGGGACCCCTTTTAAGAAATGATGTCATTCAAAGTTATCAGACTCTCTATCTCATGTTTCCTAACTCTATTTAAAGAAAATATGTAAAATATTATGTCACCCTTATTTTACCAAAGCATGTCATTCATTTGTAATGTTTAATTCACCCAAGATAAGAACCTTAAGGACTTTTAAGAATGACCATGTCAAGTCTTGGTGATAATCTATGAATAAGAAATATTTTCCTCATTTGGGAGATTTAATGTGCCAAATTTTATAGTATTATTCTCACTTGGAAATTCTTGGAGTCTCAATATCTTCTCAGAGTATTCAACCCTGGAGTCCTACGTGGAACCATAGAAGCCTAGCTGGCATCTAGGTGAACCTTTAATTGGTTATGCTTATTATATTATTCACTTATTCATTTCATGGTTTTCATAGAGGAAAACATTGAAATAAAAGTATGTCACATGGGTAGGTGTCAGCAATGTCAGACCATGGCCAATCAGGAGAATCCATGCACCTATTTCTTGATCCATTAGTCTCCCAATCTTGATAGAGATGTCAGAACCTATGAGATTATGATGTAATAAAGGATGTCACATGACCCATGGTTTGAAGCTATAAGTAATATATCTAATTAGCCCACACCAAATTTAGAAAGGCTAGTTACATAATACTAATAGATATGTTATATCTTGAGAGACCCCAACCTAATTAGGGAGTGCCACATCAACCAGTAGTATAATGGTCAGTCTCCAAATCTTGAAAGAGGCATCAAAGATCAAGAGAGCCTAACAAAATGAAAGGATGTCATATTCCCTAAAGGTTAGAAGTGTTGATATCTAACTAATGAGCTCACCCTTATGTTTGACACCTCAGTCTCTTGGTCTTGATAGAAAATCCAAAGTTTGATAGAGCCTGATACAACCAAGAAGATCCATGTGGTATATGTTAATATATGGTCATTATTCTTAATCTAGCATAGATGTTAGAGCTTGGGAGAGCCTCACATATCATATTATGCCACATGGCATAATTTTACATATTAGTAGGTGGGACCATGAGGGCCATAGGAATGTCAGAATGAAGTATATGTGAAGTTATAAGGGGTAATTATAAGATGTCACATGTTCCTAGCTAAAATTTCACTATCCCAAGTGTTTAAGAGTAGAGAACTTGGCCATACCTAGGTGTGTATCATTGCCATGAGGGCTAATAAATAGAGGACACATGGTATAAAATATGAGATTCCTGAGAAGCTTTAGATATAATGTATCTACATGCCTATCATGATCTAACATTAATTAAATGGTAAGTTTGACCTGATTGGATAATTTAAAAACATTATGTCACCCTCATTAGATCTAACTGGAGGTACATGATCACAAGCTCTATATTTAACTCCAAATTAGGATATACAGGGGAAGATTGAACCACCAAAAAAAAATTTAGTCTGTAATGAATGAACCTCCAAATGCCATTAATATAGAGTGATGAAAGTGTTTTTTATAAGTATCTAAAGGAAAACTCATTAATGGTTATCACTCTCATGCTCTAAAAAAAATATAACTCCTTGCCTTCTACTTTAGCCAAGTTTCCCCATATATCTTCCCTTCCACTAAATACCCTTTCATATATTTTCATCTTACTACAATGGTTGCCTCCTCCTCAAATGTGAAAGCCAAGTTTGAATACAAAGACACCCTCTTATTGGAGAGCTTGACTTAGTTCAATCACTATAATAAAATATTTAAGGCTATCAACTAGGTATCGAAGGAATCTAATAGTGATAATGAGGAAGAATCAAAATTTAAAGATGCCTTATGGGCTTATGAAAAGTATGGACTGCATAAGGCCATAGCTAAGCCTTGAGTTTTCCCATATGCTGACTTGTTTAAAAAACTACTTTTAATAGCTAGGTAGGTGCAAAATGGGATTCATGCCTTGGACTACTCAGTTACTTCTAAGAATTATATTATAGACATATTTATGGCTACCTTCAAAGCCTATTATAATATCCTAGAGTATTCCTTTACATATGACACAATCATAGTGAAAACCTAGATCGACACCTACCTGATCCATGATGTCTTGAATGACTAGGCTAAGAAATCAAATGCTAATTGGATAAATAAGGAAGATGCTAATGAATACATGGTCCACACCTTAAATAAGGAGGCCTTTATTGGCATGATTCTAATGAATCAATTATTTAAATCCACATATTTCATGCACATCAATATATTTTGGGTGACCTTACTCAACATGATTTTTCATGGCTCCTAGTCCTCAACCTGAGAGGGGTATTTAATTTAAATATGGTCAAATTAAATATAGATTCCTAGGTAGGAAATGATTTATAGATGATGAGTTACCTCATAGATGTAGTCTGTGGGATACTTAACTTAATCCATCTACTTTCCATATGTGGGTTTTTAGAGGTTTAGTTGTCCATATAATCTTTTACAAGCTATATGGGTGCTAGTATAGTTACTATATCTAGGATATCTATGAGTCCTTTTACCAAGTGGTGTAAAACACAATCAATACAACTCATATTCCATATTTATCAAAGTAAATTAGAGGCTCCTTTTCTATCATTGGTGACTTGGTATTATTGGGAGGACATTAGAATTTGAGGCATAGGAATTCTCAAAGAGCCCCTATACTTGCCTTTCTATGTCTTGGACCATCTAGTAGAATAGGAGATCATATACTAGCTAGTATAGGGTATCTTATAATTTTGTATTGGTTTCTATCAAAAATCATGCCAACCTATCTCAATTACCATTTAGCATCATGTGTTTAAAGTTTTCCCTTCTCTCTAGAAGATGTCAGTTAGGTGATATTATTTGGCCTTGGGAAGAACTAAGCCATGAGATTAAGACCTATGGATCATGATCAAGGCCCACTTTATGACATAATAAGATCATCTCAACATTAATTATGTCCAATAGATAGAGGAGGATGACAAACTATACTTGGACATAGTAGATGACCAAGAGGTGCTTGCTTGATTCAAATCTCATAGAAATAAGAATTGTAGGAAGGTTTAACCTGAACCTTATATTTCCCCCTTTGAATCCACTCAGTTATGAGAAGATGTCAAATAGATTAATCTTTAGATTTCTTATATAATACTACAAGGTATCCAAGTGCCTTATCCCCCTTGATATCCTACTACTTATCCCTTAGATCTACCTCATCCACCTTCAATAATTTAGGAATCTCAGCCCCAACTAATTTAGACCTAGGCTACCTAGTAATAGGTGGCTCAAGCACAAGTAACTCAACCTTATTTCACATAATAGTTTAGGTTAAATTTTAGTGTTATCCTAAGGATAAGCCCAATATATAACCAATAATAAGAATTAGTACAAGTCCCTTTCCCCACTCCCCACACTCTATAGTATCCTCTCATGGCACCACCCAACTTTTCATCCCATTAACAATCTACTCATTTAGTTCCTCCTCTCTTTCCCATTTCACACTCTCTACTAGTCACTCATGTAAATCTAGCCTTAGCCATGAATAATGTCATAACTTCTTTGTTTCCATCTGATTCATCCATTCCTCAACCTAGGACTTCCTCAATGCCCTTGCTAGTCATTACTCAAGTTCAAGTGCCCATGAGTTCCCTACCTTTGTCAAGTGCCCAAATATCTCTAGTGGTAAGTTAACATGTGTGAAAATTTTAATGGCTTGATCCATCCTAACAATCCTTCTATTTCTCATTAACTTCATCAATTAGTTATCTAGTGCCCTCTGTTACTCCTATTATAGTACATATAATATATTTCAATAGAAGACCAAGGGAAAAAATAATGTATCTCACACTCAAACTTTAGTATAGGTACCTATGTCTCGTATTTATCCTCCTTCACAAGTTTATACTACTAATTTTACACCAACCATAGTGGCTCCTCTCATTGTTCCCTATCCTCTCTTTTTCATCACCTTGGGTGAACAAAGATTCAACCTTAATCATCCAATCTCCTCCATTATGATAAATACTCTTTTCTCAAGAGTCATCTCCCCTTAGGTTATCATGACCTACGGTTAGTGGTAAGTACATATGGTCCCTTAGGCTTCCCCATTCATGTTTCCTCATTACACAACTATGCCTCTTTCTCTTCCATTAATTTCCTCATTTTCACCTTACACTTCCTACATATTCTCTCCACCTTGTCCTCTACATATCAATACCATTTCCACCACCCTAAAAACACCTTCCCAATCCTAAGTAATAGTTTCAATGTCTTAGGTTCTAGATATGACAATATAAGCAAACCTAGATGTATAATGGTATTTTGATCACACCTCAGGGAATATACAAAGGATACTCACATATAAATTTATATAAGTGGGGAACCATATGGTATAACAAACCCAATAAGATATGTTCTCCCTCACCAAGGTGAGGAATTATATATGGGATGATAAGGTGGTAGAGGATCCTATCTTAGTTCTTCGAGCTACCCATGACATGTCAAAAAAGTTTTTAAAATACATGTAAAAGCATATTTAAACCTTGAAAGCATAGTTGAACATCTCTTTCCTTACTAATATAATTAAACATGTCAAGTATTCCCTTATATATCTATTTACATCCCTAATAAAGGTGGTGGAGACTTTATCATAAAGTCAAGTGCTCATCCAATGGACCCGAGCCTAGTTATAGATAATTTCTCTCGTTGAGAGTAAATCCAAGATGTTATTGGTCAACTTAAACAAGGGTATGTTATAAGAGTTGATATTTAGGCTCACTTTATACCTGATATTATACCATCCATACACCAAGAGTATGAGTTTCATAATGGAGGAATTATTGGGTTTGGCCTAAACTGTGATATACCTCTTGGAAGAGGGCAGGAAGAAGAGATTGGCCTACTTTAAGGAGGTCAATATCTATGTGTTATTTTAATCAAATTGCACTTTATTGGAAAAGTTTTAATTTTTTGAGTAGATTAGGAAGAGGAATGTGTCCAAGGGAAACAAAGATAGATCTCCAACAATACTCAATCTCTCAACCCAGTCTAGGATGAGCATTAGTCGGGTATCCAAAGTCAAGGTGGATATGGATAATCCTCTATAGTTTTAACAAAGGCTCATATCCCAATCAAATATGATATTTATAGAGCCTCTAATGAACCTCACCAAGTTGTACTAGGAATTCAACCTCATGGAAATAATGCTAAAATCCAAGGAAGTAAAGTTCAAATAGTTTGGAGCTGGCTGATTTATACCTCCTTCATGTATTGGTTAAGTGGTCTTCTGTAAATCTCTTTGAAGTGAGTAGAGAGGTTTTTATCCTTTTTTTAATTATGTATTTGTAACAACTAGGAGTGGTCATCATGACCTAGGATGGGAATCTCATACTACTTATAGGTGACCACATTGTCATCTATAAATGTGTAAGTGCATTATGTTTTGAATGTCATAAATTCTTAGCTCCAAAGTGTTGTTGTATTTAAGTCAAAATTTCACCTATTTTCTCTACCATCCTTTTAGAATGTAAAAACTTGACTGTGATTGATATTATTGTAAATAAAACATTTATTTAAAAGAATGCAATTTTAAACTATATAGAAACACATCTATCATCTTTAATTTTAAATGAAGTTAGTGATTAATAGAATTAAAATAATGATCTATCATTCAAATAATTCAATGTTTATAACATGATTTTCTACTGTGACCTCTTTTTGAAACATTCTCATTTTCCTCATAATGTGTATAATTTGTGTGTTAGTTTGTAGGTTGTATTGGAAGTTTATGTGTTATATGCTATGGGATTTTGAATATTGATATATAATGAGGGTTTAATAAATTAATAATTATTATTAGTTTCCTCATACTCTTCCCACTATATGGTATTGGATTAAAAACTTTAGTGAAACTTAGCACACAGAGGTATAGTTGTGGTAGATGCATTGAGTTCAATTGTTGAAGCATTAATCTCATTATGACTTGAAAACATCATTTTTGGCCTTACTCTCCCCTCTCTTTTTGTGTTTATTTGAGTCTTCACTACCTCCCCTTTATTTCAGAAAGTGGTAAAGTTGAGTACATTAACATTATTAGTAGAACCAAATAATTAAATCCTAGCTCAAGTAATTAGTATTAAATATTTGGAAGTGACATTATATTTCTTAGAGACTATTACATGTATGATCAATAGTGAAGCCAAATACTAAAAACTGTGCCTTTGGTATATCTCACATTAGTCTCAAAATGGAGGATGAGATTACATCATTATTCCCATTCTTCACTTTGAAAACACTCAACCCCATGAGTGTTTTTAGCATAAAAAATAAATAATGCTAGAAGGAGGGCCTCTTCAAGAATTTATATATTGAGTGTTGACTTATTTGAGATTATGATTATTAATGGTAATGTACTAATTATTTATTATATATAAAGAACCCTATATTCCAATTCACTATCACCAGATCTAGGCCCCATCATGATTAGCTAGTTGTTTCACCCTTACAATTTCATAGGAGAACCAAACCTCGTAGACCTATACTCAGACCTACATTAGTCCCCACTTACTCATCCTTTCAATCTCTACCAAATAGACCACCAAAATGGCTCTCCTAGTGATCTAGTTAGTTGGATCAACCATTAACATTCCTAAAGTTATCCATATCTTACCCAAAAACCCTAAAAGTTATCTTCCCCATTCCACTCCTAGTGTAAGATGAACTATTGAAAAACATGTGACTTCCTAAAATACTACCATAAATATTTGTAATATATAACATTATATATAGTGTAGGATTTTCCTCTTCATGTTCATGGACTTAGCCTATGACTGGTTCTTCAACGTGCTTGAGAACTTGATCACCAAATAGAACTATTTTAGTAATGCCTTCCTAGCCTAGTTTGAGAAAGTTACCAACCCTAGTGTCTTCTACCAACATTTCATTTTTAATTAAGTGGTAACCCAATGAAATTATCAAGAACTTAAATGATATATTTCATAAGATGTATAATTAGGTTACTATGCTCCTACAATGACAACCCCAACTATCACTTGAAACATATAAATATATCTTGGACCCTTGGATAGCTATATTCCTGATGTAAGACCTAACAATACTAGACTTACCCCTAGTTTATGCAAAAGCCAAAAAGGTAAATAGGTAGTTGAACCCTCAATTTTAAATGATGTCTCCCATTCCTAATATGTTACCACATATGCCCATGTTTAACCTCTTTCCCAATGTTAATCAAAATGTCCCCATGCTTCATCTACTTTCCATAATAAATCATATCCATCTAATTCATGCTACACCAAACCAAAAATTGGGTTTTCTTAGCCTAATAAACCATGAGGTAGCTCCTTAGTTTCAACACTTAGTGATGTTGATAGTGGTTAATAGAACCTATACCATACTCCAATAGTCTAAAAAGAATGAACTAGATGCCATCTAGTGAATGATTCAATAACTTAGTAATGACTTCCTTAAATTGTAAAGTTAGGTGAGTAACTACAATTTGGAGAGATCAAACAAGAAATTTACACATCAAATATAGAATAAGAACTTCAACCACCCCAAATTCATCCAAATATCTCACCCAATAAGCTACCCAAAGTTAACATCTATGAAATAGCCTTTCCCAACTGGTGTTGAGTGCATAACATGGCCACCCATGGGGAGCTTGACTGCATAGAGTTATATAGTGTTTTTGAAATCTTCCATAGGGATATGGAGAAGTATGATATGGTATAAAATCATCTAGAACCATCTAACTTAGGTAGACCACATAACATGTCCATGGTGTTGGAAACCATGGATTTTCCTAGAAAAGAAGACAATGAACTAGAGGAGAGTACTAGTGTATTACATGCATTATAATAATTCCAAGTAGAAAATATGCTATAATGAATAGATAACAACTGAAACCCTTCACTAACTTGAATCCCCAAAATAATGGTGCCACCCCACCTAACCATAATGTTTTGAATGACCCCCCACCCATAAGGCCTCAAGAAACAAAAGATCTCATAGAAACCTCATAATGAAAGAGAAAAAGAGGTTATAATATAGTATAGGACATGAATAAGATCAATTCAAACATCACACTTCATGAATTTTCTTAGATCTCTAAGAAACATGATCTCCTACTAAATTATTTAACTAATAAATTAGCTCTTCCAATCAATGTAAAACCAAAAGAACCCCATAACAATGTGCTCATTAATAATAAATAATATTTAAGTGCCTCCTTATTAACCATATGATTATTTGGGAATAAATTGCATAGTTTCCTAGTAGATTTAGGGGCCTCAGCCAACATAATGTTATCAATAATCTATGAGAAGTTAAGGTTAGTCCATATCAATTCAGATACGGTAGTGGTTTAACTAAATAAATTTGAGGATAAAGTGGTTATGAGTTGATAAATTTCCACATGTATTTGGAATATAATCCTAAGATTCAACATTTCACAAGCATCCAGGTAGTATATATTCTCTAATCCTATGTCATGATCATTAGTATAGATTGGTCTAAATCCCTAAAGGGGTATATGACCACAAAATTCTCTCATATGTGGATACCCTATAGAGGTGTATCCAGTTGAATTAGGGTGGACACAAAGCACTACATGAAACACATGATAAATGAGTATAATTAAATTAATGAAAAATTAAACCTAACCTCCTCATACCTAGTAATCTATACACTAAGAATGAAACCTACCAAAGATAAAATTGACCATCAACAAGATTTCCTAGGCAAATGGTCACTTTATGTAGATGAGCCCCATTCTAAATAAGGTAGTTGGGCTAGTATTCTAATAATATGTGCCTGAGGGAGGAAACAATTAGCATCATATATGTTTAGTTTCCATGCACAAATAATCTAGCCTAGTATGAAGTGTTAATACTAGGATTATATACTGCATTAAAACACAAGGAAAATTAACTAAGGCTATTTAGTGACTTTAAATTGGTGGTCAACTAGATCAATAGTAAATTTTAGTAAAAACTATCATACCTTAGAAGGTATAAAAATATGGCTTTGTACTTAATCAAAATGTTTAATGTGTCCAACATCATCTATATCCCTAGGGAAGAAAACCAAGTTGTTAAGTCATTAGCATATACAATAAAAAATTAACACCATAAATGTCACCAAGTTTCAAGAGTTATCTATAGAACTTGTCCCTTCTCTTTATGTCCCTAATAATGTAACAAAATTTCATATCTTTGAGTATGAAATGTTAATTATCTAGTTTCTTAATAGTATGAGGGTAATTGAAAACTAGATCATCGATGAGGCAAATAGAGACAACCCTAAAACTAAGTTAGATAAGTAAGGGATCCTTAATATTTATGGGAATTATATTTTTAAGGGGATTATTTCATTGAAAAGATCATTTGATACTTTGTAAATCACATTTTAGATAAAGAAACCTAATTTTGAGAACCAAAAGTGTTGAATCATCAACCTCACCCCTATGGAAAACTCTTAGATGGTCAAAGTAGGTCTTGATTGGATAGACATCAAACTAGAGAGGATATAAAAACTATTGATAAAGTAAAATGATGTAATTTCATATGCCTATGGATACCCTAAGTTATTTTACCTGAGAGTGATCACTCACACTATCCCACTCAAACTAGGCCAAAAACTATTTAGGCAAAGATAGAGACTAGTAAACCTAATCATGGAACCCCTAATACACAAAATTTTCAATAAGTTATGCTTTGTTGGGATAATTTTCTGATTCACCACTCTACCTATGTGGCTAACCTATTACCTATGTGAAATACAAATGGAGATATTTTCCTATGTGTAGACTTCTAAAACTTGAACCAAGACTCAAAAAAGGATAAATACACATTATCCTCCCTTAACAAAGTGATCTGAATGGTGAGCAAATTTGAGATTATGTCTTTTCTAGATGGATTTTTAAGATACAACTAGGTCTTGGTTAATTTAGAGGATTGGTTCAAAACTGAATTCATCACCAAAAGAAACACATTCACCTAAAAATTAATGCCCTTAGGGTTGATTAATGCTTAGGAAACCTTTCAAAGAGTAATGGATTTTTATTTTTTGGGACTAATTGATAACTGTATAATAATTTATATGGATGAATTGACCATGTTTTCAAAATACATGTTGGATCAAATACACCACTTAGAAAAGGTAATAAAAAGCTGCAATAGGTATGGTATTTCCAAAAATCCAAATAAGAGTGTGTTCAATGTCACCAAAGGTAAACTTTTTGGTCATATCATCACAAAGGAGGGTATTGTTATCAATCCAGAAAGAACCAATGTGATTTATAAATTACCTTTACTTAATATCAAGAAATAATTGAAATCTTTTCTTTGGAGAAATAAACTTGATTCATAATTTCACTTTTGTATTTTCTAAAATTTTAAACCCATAAATGATGTGTTTAAATATGATATGAAATTAGAATGTCATGTAGATTAGAATATATCCTTTCAAGATATAAAAGACACAATTATGCAAGATCTAATTTTTATCATCTTATAATACATGTAATATTTATATATTTACCCCTTTTACATATTAATACACCATCATTTCCTACCTCACCTAGAGATTGGATGGAGAGGAATATCCCATTGCTTTCATGAGCACCAATCTCAAGGATGTGTAACTAGAATATTCTACTCTAGACAAATATGACTACACCCTAGTTAAAATTGCTAACAATTTCAAGCATTATATTCTTATGTATAAGGTGTACATAATCATCCTAGACTTGGATATCAAGAAAATGTTGGGAAAAAATGAATTAGGCAAGAACATAACAAATGGATGAGAAAGTTATATGAGTATGACTTGGATATTAAACCTGCCAAGTTTGTTAGAGGGTAGGGTCTTAATCAACAGATAACTAAAATATACATGATGATAATTTTGCACCAATTAGATCAAGATATAGTGCTATAAGTATACTATTATTCCCCAATCATGCATTTTCTACTCTACTAGAATACATCTCCTGGACTCAACCATATACAAAAGAGAGCCCTTTATTTGAAGGATACATAGTATATGTTGAAGAAGGGAATTATCTTTCAAAGGAATCATGAAGGAGTCTACCTTATATGTTTGTAAAAATATGAAGCTAGGGAAGTGATGGTTATTTTTGATGAAATATTGGGAGATATTCACCCTAAAGCAAATGCAATGGTACACAAAGTCCTAACAGGCTACTATTGGCCTACCTTGTTCAAATACATACATTTTTATGTCTATGTTTTACATTAGTGCCAAACCTTCACCAAAATAAAAAGTCATGTAATAATGCCACTACATCCTATGGTGCAATCGACACCATTTGCCTAATGGTGCCTATATTTCATCAGAGTCATCAACCCCAATTCATTAGCTAGCCACAATTTTGTTCTCATAACCATATATTATTACACAAGATGGTCTAAGGTAATCATAATTAATAAAATAACTACTAATGAAGTCCTCAAGTTTATGTATAATAACATAAACACCCAGTTTAAGGTCTTAGTCTCCTTGGTATGTGATAATCATTCTAACTTCCAATCTATAGAGTTTACATAATGGGCCTATGACAATAAAATCATGTTGAGGTTATAATCCAATCACTATTTATAATTAAATAGATTCACAAATTCCACCAATAATAATTTAATAGACACCATCAAGAAGTCTTTAGGGGAGAAACCTGCTGAATGGCATTAATTTCTAAAGTTCACTTTATGGGTTGACTACACAAGGTATACACAAAACCTCAATATAAATCATTTTATTTTATTTTATTGATTGGATCCAATAAATTCATTTATGCTCAAGTTACAAACTTATAAGTTCATGCAATAATTCATGAAACTAGATAATAAAGTAAACACCAGACTCCTAAACATCATTTAGTTAGAGGAAGCCTAGGATGAAGCTCTATTAATATTTAGAAAACATTAGTGTACTATCAAACAATGGTTTGATAAAAGGGCTAAGATAAAAATCTTAGAATATTTTATCTAATATTAATGTGGGATAAGGATCATGAAAATAAGGGTGAACACTAAAATTTTTATCCTATTTATATCAGCCCATATTAAATAGTTGAGATCTTAGGCCAAAACTTATTTTGTCTCAAATACCTTAAGGGTAACACCACATCATTACTATTAAATTGATAGTTCTTAAAGCACCACTTCCTGGATTCCCCTTCCAACACAATTTTGGGATAACCTCAATAAGGGGTGGTAACGTATGTATTAGACTAGTTTACTCTAGTTATGTGTTTTATTTTATTATTATGTGTTTATTTTATGGACTTATATATTTTTTGGTTTTGTGGTGTCCATTTGATGTTCATTTCCCCCTTAAAATAAATAAATTCACGCCACTAAGAATAATCCTCTAGAGTACTCAAAGTCAGTATCCAGTCCAAATAATGACCAAATCTTGGAAGGTAATTTTGAGTTGTGGAATACCAAGGTTGAACACTTGCTTCAATAAAATCATAGAAGGTATGTGGGTATTTTACATTTCATATCCCCAAGGGTAATGATTCTCAACAAAACAAGTGGTTTTTAAAATAACTCATAACCCAACAGGGTCCACCAAGATACACTTAACATAACATATTATAAATAAGGGTAGAATCAGCCAAACAAAAATAAGATCAACTAGGAATTTAGAGATTCCCAAACATCCTATCACCCTTGAATTTTTCCCAAAACATCAATATAAAATACTACTAAATCTATGAAAAAGTAATATTTAAATAAGATTGTAAAACATGCATAATTTGAATTTTGAGTCTTCCTCAAAATGGCTATTCAGGGAACCTCCATCACAAAGTTTTTATCTTGGATGGAAGTCAAACAAGGCCTTAAATGGAGATAGAGATATATTTTGGGGATATGGACATTTGGATTATAGTAGAACAATGTTTGTACCATTCCTCTCCAAGATTTAAAACTATCACTGCCATTAATGAAATCTAATTCCCAGCTCCACCTTAATTTCTTGAGTGAAATCTAAAACTAGATAAATCAATTAAAAATCACTTATCACACACTGGTGGTCTTATATGGAATAAAATATCATTATGTCACTTGATATACATGAATTTAACATCTTATTTTATGATATTTATAAAGATCTCTCTTGTATTTTATGTTTTTACAAGAATGAAGGATAAACAACTTGTGTTCTAAGTGATTAACTCCACTTTTCCCATAGAAGTCACCATTTATATTGGCCAACACACCCCTTTTTGTAGAAATTAGGGAACCTTATTTAAAAATAATGTGGTTTAAAGTTATCAGAACCTCTATCTCATACTGTCTATCTTTATTTAAAGTAAATATTTAAAATCCTCTATTGCCTTGGGTTTCCTAAAGCATGTGGTGCATTTTTAATGGGAAATTACCCTGACCAAAGAACTTTAGGGACTTTTGACAATAACCACATCAAGTTCTAGTGATACTCCATGAATAAGTTAGACTTTTTGTCACTTGAGAGATTTAACATGTTATCTTTTGTAGGATTATTCCCACTTGGATATTCCTAGAGTCTTAGTATCTTCCCATAGTATCTAACCCTAGATTCCTAAGTGGAACCAAGGAAACCTAGATGATAGCTAAGTGAACCTTAAATTGGTCACACTTTTTTTCTTCTTCACTTATTAATTTAATGGTTTTTGTAGAGGAAAATGTTAAAATACAAGGATACCATGTTATTAGATATCATTAATTCCTAAACATGGAAAATCAAGAGAAACCACATGCCCATTACTAGATGTGTTGATTTCCCAATCATGATAAAGATTTTATAACCTGAGAGATATTGATGCAATAAAATGATATCACATAGACCAAGGTTAAAACTCATCAGTAATATATCAAATTGACTTAAACCAAATGTGGAAAGTCTAGTCTCTTGGATCTAATAGTTATGTCATATCCTAGGATAGCATGGCCCAACTAGGGAGTGCCACATTAACCATTAGCAGAATGGTTAGTCTCTCAGTCTTGATAGAGATGTTAGAACCTAAGAGAGCATAACCAAATAAAATGATGTCACATGCCCCAAAGGTTATAAGTACTTATATCTAACCAATGATGTTTCCCTTCTATCAAACATATTAATCTCCTATCCCTAATAGAAATGTTTAAAGTCTAGGAGAACTTGACACAAAAAAGAGGCACCATGTAGCTTGTTATCACAGTAGTCAATCTTCCTAATATGATAGAGATGTTATAGCCTAAGATATATTGATGTATCACATCACAACACATGGAATAACTATATATATTTATAGGTGGGTCCATAAAGGCCCTGAGATGGGTATAATGAAGTATAAGTGGAGTCATAAGGACTATTTAGAGGATATCATGCATACCAAATTGGAATTTAACTATCCCAAGTGTTTAATATTAGATAACATGGCCTTACCTAGGTGTTTATCTTTGTATGATGGCTAATAAATAAAGGACACATGGCATAAAATAGGTGCTACCTAGGAATATGGAGAGACAATTTGGTCATATACCTACCATTCTCTAGAAATTAATGAAATGGGAAGCTAGACTTGATTATGACAATCTAAGAATGTAATATCACCCTCATTTGATCTAACTAGTGGTGCATGATCATGATCTCCAAATTTATCTCTATATTGATAAGTAAAGGAGAAGATTGAGCCATCAACTAAAATTTGATTCTATAATGAGTGAGTCACCAAAAACCATTAATGCACAAGGGATGAATGTGTTTTATTTTATAAGTATCATGAGGAAAAATCATTAATGGTTATCACTCTCATGATCTCACAAAAATAAAATCATTGCCTTATGCTTAGGCCAAGTGTCCCTTGTATCTTCTCCTATGAGCAATACCTTTTCACATATTTTCATCTTGATATAATGGATGCCTCTTACTCAAATCCCAAAGTCAAGCCAAAATATGAGGACACTCTCTTATCGAAGGGCTTGACTTAGTTCAATAATTATAATTAAATATTAAAGTCTATCAAATAGGTACCTAAATAGTCTAGTAGTGATAATGATGAATAAGTGTAATTCATAGATAACCTATGTGATTATTAAAAGTATTGGATGCATAAGGTCATGGCCAATATTGAAGTTTTCCCATTGATCAAATTGTTCAATAATTTGATTCTAATATCTAGGTAGGGGAAAAATGACATTCATAACTTGGTCTACTTTTCCACTTCCAAGAATTAAATTATAGACATCTTGGGGACCATATTCAAGGTCTATTACAATATCTTCAAGTATACCTTTTCATATGACATAATGATAGTGAATACCTATATTGACACCTAATAGATATATAGTGCCTTAAAGGATTGGGTTGAGAACCTATATGCCAAGTCAAAAAATAAGGAACACACTAATTCATACATAGTCTACACCTTCAAGGAGGAGGTCTATGTTGGCATGATTATACTAAACTAGTTTTTCATATCCCTATACTACATACACATCAACATATTATGGGTACCCCTATTCCAAATTATTTTTCATGGATCCTAAGTCTTTGACCTGGGATGGGTTGTAAATTTTAGCATGGTCAAAGAAATAATATATGCCCAGGAAGAAAAGTATTTCTACAAGATTAGTTACCTTCTAGATGTAATCTATAAGATTCTCACCTTCAAGCCATTTGCTTTATCTTCATGGGTTATCACAGGATTGATGTTTCATGTAGTATTATATAAGTTGTATGCCCACTACTAAATGAACCATATTAGGGATACATGTGAGTTCTTATACCCAATGATGTATAGCATGATCAATGAGATCCATATTCCCCATTTATCTAAGGAAATCAAATACTCCCTTACTATAATTGATGACTACTGGTATTACTAAGAGGACACTATAATTTGAGTCATGATAATTATCAAAGAGCCCCTCTATTTATGTTACTATGTCCCAAATAGTCTTGTAGATAAATATATCACATACCAATTAGTGGAGGGCATATTCAGCCTTTGTATTGGTTTCTATAAAAATGCCTTCCTAAGTCTTCTAGTTACCATTTGGCACCATATGTACAAAGCTTTCTCTCCTCTCCAAAATATGGTGGCTAGATGAGACTATTTGACCTTGGGGAGAGCTAAGCTACAAGATTTAGAACCATAAGGAATGATCAATGTCCACTTAGAGAAATAATAAACTCACCTCAACATTAGTTATGAACACCAACTAGAGGATAATGATTATTTATAATTGAATGTGGAAGATGACCAAGATGTTCTTAATCAATTCAAATCTCATAGAAATAAGAAGGGTAATAAGGTTTAACCCAAACCATTTATTGTCCCCTCTACATTAAATCAATTAGGATAAGATGTCAAGGTGACTCTTCCCTATCTTTCTTGTAAAATCCTACATGGAATCAAGGTACTTTATCCCCTTTGAGCTATTACTACTCATGCCATGGCTCCACCTCCTCTACCTCAAATGACTTAGGAAGATCTACCCCAACCAATCTAGACCTGGGTGACATGGTAATAAGTGGCCAGATGTCATTAAAATTTACCCTAGGCCACATAATATTTTAGGATTGATGCCAATGGTAGCCTATTAATGAGCCTAAGACATGACCAATAATAAGCACCAATACAAGTCCCTTTCCCTACTCTCCAATAGCCTCTCATGGCACTACCTAAATTCTTATCCCCCTAATAATCTACTCAACTAGTTATTCCTCCCTTCCTAAGTCCCCCCCTCCATATTCACACAATTTCCTTTATCCTTAGCCATGTATAGTGTCCTCACTTATTTGTTTCCATTTACCTCATCCATTTGCTAGCCTAGGACTTCTCTAGTGCCCTTGCTAGCCATTCCTTGGCTTTAAGTACCCATGAGAACCTTAAATTCACTAAATACCACAAAATATCTGGATTAAATTGCACCTATGTACACATCTAAGATGGCTCAGGCCATCATAGAGACTCCTTCTATGGCCCAACAACATCTTCAGTTGAACATCCTGTCACCTCCTAACTCTACTCCTACTACAACACCTAAAGTGGATCTAAGCAAAATACCAATGAAAAATTAGAAGGTAAATCATGCTCAACTTTCATTAAAGGTACCTATTACTAATGATTATCTTCCTTTTCAAGTTTATACTACTCCTCTAGTCCTAACCTTAGTGTTTCCTCACATTGTTCCCTAGCCTCCCTTTTTTCTCACCCTAAGCACCCAAGGATTTAGATTTAATTATCCAATATCTTCCATTATACTAAATAACCCTATCCCATGAGTCATTTCCACATATGTTTTCATGAACCAAGGTAATTATAAAGCATATATGTTCACCTAGGCCACCCCATTTGTCTTGCCTCCCTACCCCTATACCTCCTCCTCCTCCACTACTTTCTTCATTCATGCTTTACACTTCCTCCATACCACCTCCACATATCACTACCATATCCACCACCCCATAAACATCTCCCAAAGCCTATGAAATTTTCCTAGTGTCATAGGTGATAGAGATGATAATACAATGTGATCTAGACGTATAGTGGGATTTTGATTGAACCATAGGGAGTATGAAGAGGTTCCTCACACATAAATTTATGAAATAGGGGAACCTTATGGTATGAAAAACCCAAAATGATTTATTCTCCCTCATCAAGGTGAGGACTTCCATAGGGGAGGAGAAGGTGGTTGAGGATCTTTTCTCATTTCTCTAGAATATCCATGACATGTTAGAAAAGTTTCTAAGAGACATGCAAAAGTAATATTAAACCTTAGAAGCACATGTGAAGATATCATTCCTTATTGAGATAATCAAACATGTCAATAATTCCCTTATATATATGTGTGTGTGTGTGTGTGTGTGTGTGTGTGTCTGTGTGTGTGTGTGTGTGTGTGTGTGTGTGTGTGTGTGTGTGTGTGTGTGTGTGTGTGTGTGTGTGTGTGTGTGTGTGTGTGTGTGTGTGTGTGTGTGTGTGTGTGTGTGTGTGTGTGTGTGTGTATTTAAAACACTAATAATTATGGTGGAGACTCTATTATAAGGTATAGTGATCATCTAATGGACCCAATCTTATTTGGAGAGAATTGTTCTTGTTGAGAGTAAATTTAGGAGGTTATTTGTCATCTTACACAAGGGTAAGTTCTTGGAGTTAAATTTGATGCCCAATTTACACTTGATCTTATACCATACATACTTTGGGAGTATGAGAGACACAATGGA